>JAXCGZ010002676.1:0-2500 GCA_037179515.1 Halocaridina rubra
GGAGAATTTTTGGAATAGACATCATGAGAGTAATGCAGAGGTATATTAAAACCCAGCAGAGAGCTGGATATTCATTGCACATCTTTTATAATCCCTTCACATCTGACAGGTCATTACACTCTCCATCTGTTTCTATTTACAGCCTGTTGGTCCATCCTGTTGTCAAAAAAAAAAAAAAAAAAAAAAAAAAAAAAAAAAAAAAAAAAAAAAAAAAAGGGGGGGGGGGGCGTTATTTGCGAATTCCGAATTTTTTACTATTATTTTTTGGGGCGTTATTGCAATTTCGCATATAAAAAAACGCGTATATAAGGAACAAGGTGTATAATCTTTACAAAGGGAATATTTGGTCCAAATTACAATGAATAAATACAATAGATTTTGTACAATCATCAAATAAGTAGATGAATTTTAAATTAATATACATTGTACTAATAACTGAATGATATACGTACGTACAGTATAACTCACAGTATTGCATCATACGAAATAGTGTTCGATAGCGTACAATGTACTGGGGTCTCAGCTACGTGAGCTAGCATATATATTTATATTTCCAGTAGTTTCATGATTTTATTGATAAAAAAAATTTATTTATTAGCCTAAGAATAATAAAACAGTAAAAAATAGTAAAAAACATAAATACTAACAGTATTGCAACATGTAAAATACGATACCGCTATCAGCGTTTTGGACAAAGGCTCGTTCAGAGTAACTCACGTTTTGCTTGTGTTCGATAGCGTACAATGTATTGGGGTCGCAGCTACCTGAGCTAGCATATATATTTATATTTCCAGTAGTTTCATGATTTTATAGATAAAAAAACGTATCTCTTAGCCTAAGAATAATAAAACAGTAAAAAATAGTAAAAAACATAAATACTAACAGTATTGCAACATGTAAAATACGATACCGCTATCAGCGTTTCTGACAAAGGCTCTTTCAGTCTAACTCACGTGTGCGCCGTTCGCGTTGTGCTTATTAAATATTTTGCTTGTGTCCGATAGCGTACAATGTATTGGCGCCGCAGCTACCTGTGCTAGCATATATATTTATATTTCCAGTAGTTTCATGATTTTATTGATAAAAAAGACGTATTTCTTAGCTAAGAATAATAAAACAGTAAAAAATAGTAAAAAACATAAATACTAACAGTATTGCAACATGTAAAATACGATACCGCTATCAGCGTTTCTGACAAAGGCTCGTTCAGTCCAACTCACGTGTGCGCCACTCACGTTGTGCTTATTAAACGTTTTGCTTGTGTCCGATAGCGTACAATGTATTGGGGTCGCAGTACGTGAGCTAGCATATACAGTATATTTATATTTCCAGTAGTTTCATGATTTTATTGATAAAAAAATGTATTTCTTAGCCTAAGAATAATAAAACAGAAAAAAATAGTAAAACACATAAATACTAACAGTATTGCAACATGTAAAATACGATACCGCTATCAGCGTTTCGGACAAAGGCTTCCACCATCTTCCATTGTCTCGCCTCACTCATGTGCGCCGTTCACGTTGTGCTTATTAATACAATTTGCTTGTGATTTTTTTACCCCGCATATTTTAACCTTTGCAATACCTCCCAAGCATCCTTCATCTTCTAAGGCTTCTTGTAGTGAGCTTAAGCGGCAAAGGAAAATGTTAACCATAACAGATAAGGTAAGTTTACCTATCACGTACATATAAATTTACGTTGCTTGCTGTTATTTATAAAGTAAAGGGTGGATTTTTAACAGTGCAGGGAGGGTTTATACAGTACACGTAAAAGTAATTGTAAAATACCTATGTACATGAGTATGTCATATAAATTTATGCTTGCATGCTGTTATTTATGAAGTAAAGGGTGGTTTGTTAACAGTGCAGTGAGGGTTTATACAGTTTATACGGTGTAAACGTAAAATTAAATTAAAATATCTATGTACGTATAGGCTGATCCTACTCCGCGGTTTTCCTGTTTTGCGCCGGGTCCCGGAACCGAACCCCCGCAATAATGGGGGGATCACTGTATATATATATATATATATATATATATATATATATATATTTATATATATATATATATATATATATATATATATATATATATATATATATATATATATATACATATATATATATATATATATATATATATATATATATATATATATATATATATATATATATATATATATATATATATATATATATATATATATATATATATATATATATATTTTGACATTTATTATCCTACTACGAAACCTGTTCCATGCATGATACTTTACGATATTACCAAGCCAATTTTCACCAATTTCCCTTCCGAGCCTAAATTTGTCAAGCTTAAATCCATTACCCATTACGAGTTCTGGCTTGATCATGAATTTTTAAAAGTATTAATTATCACCCTTGTAATGACCTGTCAGATGTGAAGGGATCATAAAAGATGTGTAATGAATATCCAGCTCTCTGCTGGGCTTTAATATACCTCTGCATTACTTTCATGATGTCTATTC
>JAXCGZ010002676.1:5000-41146 GCA_037179515.1 Halocaridina rubra
AGCTAACTCCCTCTTGAAGCCCTTGAAGTCTCTATCAGTCACACAACCTGGCCAAAGTTTCCTCCAGGCATAGTTCAGTGTATGATATGAGACCTCCTTCCATGCTTTTTCAATGCAGTGGAGGATATTAAAGTGGTCTTTCTAGAAATCACGAATGGTCAAATCTGTGTCATTGGTGACCTGGAAACACCTGGCTAATAGACCCTTCGTATAGAACTTTTTAAAATTAGGAATTACCTGGTGGTCTATGGGCTGGAGGATAGGAGTGGTGTTGGGAGGCAGAAATTTTACTTTAATGAAGTCGTAATGTATAGCAAGATCTTCCACACCTGGAGGATGGGCAGGAGCATTATCCATTATGAGGAGACACCTTGGGGGAAAACCATTTTCCTCAAGATATTTTTTCAATGAACCACTCTTGGAATAAAATCTGCGTGACCCATGCCTTTGGATTTGACCTCCACATTACTAGAAGGCTAGCCTTCAACATGTTATTGCACTTAAAAACACGCGAATTTTCAGAGTGGTAAACTAAAAGAGGCTTGATCTTACAGTCCCAACTAGCATTAGCACACAATAAAACTGTAAGCTTGTCTTTCATTGGTTTGTGGCCAGGCAGTGAATTCTCCTCTTGTGAATTCTCCTCTTCGGGAATATAGGTTCTTTTGGGCATTTCTTCCAAGAGAGTCCCGTTTCATCACAGTTAAAAACTTTTTGCGGGATATAACCTTCATTCTCGACAAATATAGCGAATTCCTTTACGAAAGAATCCACTGCTTTTTGGTTGGAACTAACCGCCTCTCCATGTCTAATGACGCTATGAATCCCAGTTCGGTGATGAAAGTGTTCAAACCGGCTTCTGCTGGCTTTAAATTACTTTACTTTAGTGCCACTAGAACTTGAAACTCTAATAAATCTTTGTGAATTTGCAAAACCTTAGCACATATAATGGCCTCACTAATGCTGTCTCCAACTGGCTGGTTTTCATTTATC
Source organism: Halocaridina rubra (assembly GCA_037179515.1). Taxonomy (NCBI): domain Eukaryota; kingdom Metazoa; phylum Arthropoda; class Malacostraca; order Decapoda; family Atyidae; genus Halocaridina; species Halocaridina rubra. Next base: position 5,994 of record JAXCGZ010002676.1, read on the forward strand.
CATAACAATAATAATTTTCTACCTCTTCTATTATTTGTGACCTTTTCTTCATTAATATATTTACTCCCTTAGCCACGTTAGCCGCCTGTAAGATCTCTTTACTCTTTAAAATAGTACAGATGGTTGATTTCACCTTATTATACTGCGTGGTGAGCTCGGACACATGAACCCCATTTTCATGTTTAGAAATTATTTCTTTCTTCATATCCACTGTTATGCGTCTAGGGTAGGGGTGGCCAGACTTTTGGATTCCGAGATCTACTCCAAAGACTGAAGTCTTTTACGATCTATCATACTACATAATCACATAATATTATGTCAACTGGGGAACAAAATTTCAAATAGCATAGTACCATAAAACATTAGTGCAATTGTCTCACTTATATAAAAAAATGATTAATAAGTTCAAACTAAATTAAGAAAAAAAATCAGTTCAAACTAAATTTTACCAAAATATTTACCTTATCCTACCTAGGCAAGGACTCTTTCACCAACCTTATTGCGAAGTTGATGCATGATCCTGCTTATCTTGTGATAATTTACTGAAGGAGGGTTCATTACGACTGAGGCGTAAGGGGAGGCAGTATTTCAAATGTTCATCAGTCAGACGGCTTCGGTATCTTGATTTAATTATCTTCATTTGTGAGAAGGCATCTCCGCAGAGATAAGTTGACCCAAAAAATGCTATCAGCTGAAGAGCTAGAGATCTCAATCCTGGGTACTGTTCTTCATGGAGTAGATTCCATAAGTTTTTTTGAAGCTCTTGCTTTCAGGGGAATATCAGCTTGAAGCTTCAATATTTCTTCCTCCAAATATGATGCATTCATGTTGAACAAAGAGGAGATAATTGCAGAAATTCCTTCAGTATCAACTTCAGCAAATGGATGTGACATAAAAATCAAGATAGGTTCAAGCTGCTTAATATCCTGGAATCTTTTCTCTAGTTCTCCCCAAAGATTCTGTATTTCAGCACAGAATGTCTCATATGTGCATTTGCTTTCATCACGGCTTTCTACAGCTTTTTGTAAATTAGGGAAGTTCTTCAAATTTCCTCTTCCTAGCTGAGACTTTAGAAATTGTAGCTTTGATTTGAAAGCATTTAAAGAACTAACTAACTGAGTAATGGTTTTATCCTTGCCTTGAAGCTGAAGGTTGAATGCATTAGTGTGGGGGAACGGCTATCGACCAAACAAGTGGCCGTGATCGACTGGTAGATCGCGATCGACTGTTTGGCCACCTTTGGTCTAGGATGTTTGATGCCAATATTACTAACACTTTTAACTTTCTTAGAAGCCATAATAAGGGCTATATGAAAAGTAAAACTTCTGAAAAATAAAGCCAGAACTATGATCAGATCACAAATGAACCATACAGCGTGGGCACCAATGCAGAACTGAGAGCGGGCGAGTGGAACACATGGTGGCTTGGCCATTACTTGTGTGTTCGTGGGTTGGATTTTGTTTGTGGGTTGAGGTAAAAATGTGTTCAAAATTTTGTTCGTGGGTACAGGCGTTTGTGAGTTGAGGACACCACTGTATATACACTCATCTCTTTGAACAACGCGAGGATAGGTTCTCAGAATGCACGGGTAATGTAAAATTTGCGTAATGTATATAGTAATTTTTCATGAGAGACAATGATAATAGGCGTAGATATGTTCCACAACCGTACATAAACACACTATGCCAAAGACATAAGATAAGTAAAATATATATTATAAGTACATAGCAAAGCAGAAGGACATGTAGTTATTTATATTAACATACAAATAGTGTACAGTATAGAAGATATACAGATTTACTCTACAGTAAACAAATTAATGCACTCTATTATGCGGTGGGCAACAGGCATACCCTGGGATGTGCATGGATGCGTTTAGCACATAACTTAAGCGGTGGGAGAAGAGGAGGAGGAGGCAGGAGAATGAACCCCTATCTGCAAACGTAAACAAAGATAAAATAAAAATAAGAATAACCAAAGCAAGACTAAAAACTAAAAGAAAATTGTTCATTATGCAATGATTGAATGTAAAACACATTCTACTCACTCTATATGCTGTGAGCAACTGGCATGGGATATGCGTGGTGGTGGTGAGCACTTGACATAAGCGGTAGGAGAAGAGGAGAACAAACCCCTATCTGCAAATGTAAAAATAAATTAACAAAAGCAAGACTAGAAAACTAAATTTTTTCATTATGCAATGCCTGAATTACTGTAACAAAAAAAATATAAAGCACATTCTACTCACTCTGTATACAGTGAGCAACAGGCATGGGACGAGCATAGTGGCGGTGAGCACTTGACATAAGCATTAGGAGAAGAGGAGATTGAACCCCTATCTGCAAACTTAAAAAATTAACAAATGCAAGACTAGAAAACTAAATTTATTCATTATGCAACGCCTGAATTACTGTCACAAAAAAAATATAAAGCACATTCTACTCACTCTATATACATACTCTTGCCATGCTCATAACGGGCCAACACTTGAAGTTTTACTTCAAGGTTTGTTGCCTTTCTCACTCTTTTGGGAATAGAAGCACTTCCACAGTCTTTTCCTGGGCGTTTACTGGCAATGATAGATATGTATATAAAAATCTGCAAAAACACAGGAAACAAACCTTACTACAAAAACAGTTAGAACAAGCGATATATCCACACAGTATGCTGGGTAAAGAGACACTGAAGCACATGGCAGCATGACAGAAAAGTGCCTCCAAGGCAGTCGCTTATTTACTGAAATGAACCATTTTTTTTCCGATATTCTGTGCGCATTTTGTATTTTTTACTATTATTTTTTGGAGGTGTTATTCCAATTTTGCGTATTATAGAAACACGTAAAAAGCGAGATGACTGTATATACAGTGTTCCTTCCATTATCGCGAGGGTTCGGTTCCGGGACCCGGCGCGAGACAGGAAAATTGCAGACTAGGATCAGCCTACATGTACATAGATATTTTAATTTATTTTTATGTTTATACCGTATAAACTGTATAAACCCTCCCTGTACTGTTAAGAATCCACCCTTTACTTCATAAATAACAGCATGCAAGCGTAAATTTATATGACATACTCATGTACATAGGTATTTTACAATTATTTTTACGTTTACTGTATAAAGCCTGCCTGCACTGTTAAAAAACCACCCTTTACTTTATAAATAACAGCATGCAATGTAAATTTATATGTACGTGATAGGTAAACTTACCTTATCTGTTATGGTTAACATTTTCCTTTGCCGCTTAGGCTCACTACAAGAAGCCTTAGAAGATGAAGGATGCTTGGGAGGCATTGCAAAGTTAAAATATGCGAGTAAAAAAATCACAAGCAAAATGTATTAATAAGCACAACGTGAACGGCACACACGTGAGTTAGACTGAACGAGCCTTTGTCCGAAACGCTGATAGCGGTATCGTATTTTACATGTTGCAATACTCTTAGTATTTATGTTTTTTTACTATTTTTTACTGTTTTATTGTTCTTAGGCTAAGAAATAAGTTTTTTTTTATCAATAAAATCATGGAACTACTGGAAATATAAATATATATGCTAGCTTACGTATCTGCGACCCCAATACATTGTACGCTATCGGACACTATTTCGCATGATGCAATACTGTGAGTTATACTGTACGTATGTATATCTAAATTGCCGCTTAGGCTCACTACAAGAAGCCTTAGAAGATGAAGGATGCTTGGGAGGCATTGCAAAGGTTAAAATATGCGAGTAAAAAAATCACAAGCAAAACGTATTAATAAGCACAAGGTGAACAGCGCACACGTGAGTTAGACTGAACGAGCCTTTGTCCGAAACGCTGATAGCGGTATCGTATTTTATATGTTGCAATACTGTTAGTATTTATGTTTTTTACTATTTTTTACTGTTTTATTATTCTTAGGCTAAGAGATACGTTTTTTATCAATAAAATTATGAAACTACTGGAAATATAAATATATATGCTAGGTCACGTAGCTGCGACCCCAATACATTGTACGCTATAGGACACAAGCAAGACGTTTAATAAGCACAACGTGAACGGCGCACACGTGAGTTAGACTGAACGAGCCTTTGTCCGAAACGCTGATAGCGGTATCGTATTTTACATGTTGCAATACTGTTAGTATTTATGTTATTTACTATTTCTTACTGTTTTATTATTCTTAGGCTAAGAAATACGTTTTTTTATCAATAAAATTATGAAACTACTGGAAATATAAATATATATGCTAGCTCACGTAGCTGCGACCCCAATACATTGTACGCCATCGGACACTATTTCGCATGATGCAATACTGTGAGTTATACTGTATGTACGTATATCTAAATTTATGTTTTTTACTATTTTTTACTGTTTTATTATTCGTAGGCTGGGAAATACATTTTTTTCACCAATTAGATGATGAAATATGTTTTTTTCAATAAAAAAATTAAAATGCTGAGAATTTTTATTCTTTTAATATTTTAATATTTTTGCATATACCCAAAAAATAAAATAATAATTTGCCCAAAAAAAACCCGTGGTACAGTGAAAACGCGAACCAAGAAACGTGATCCGGTGGGGGATCACTATATATATATATATATATATATATAATATATATATATATATATATATATATATATATATATATATATATATATATATATATATATATATATATATATATATATATATATATATATATATACACAGTAATTCCTCGCTATTTTTCGGTTCACCTATCGCGGATTCAGTGCATCGCGGATTTCTTTTTTTTGGGGGGAAAGGAAAAAAAAAATTTTCTTTTTAATAAAGATTATTGTGACACCAGGATGGACCAAAAAATGATAAAATAAAACAGCCTCTATCAGGCTGTAAAAAGAAACAGAGATGAAGAGTGTAATGAACTGTCAGATGTGAAGGGATTATAAAAGATGTGTAATGAATATCCAGCTCTCTGCTGGGTTTTAATATACCTCTGCATTACTTTCATGATGTCTATTTCAAAAATTCTCCTTAGATCGTATTATTATTATTATTATTATTATTATTATTATTATTATTATTATTATTATTATTATTATTATTATTATTGGCGACAAGAATTTTCCTATGATTATTATTATTATTATTATTTTTATTAAAGGCTCATCATTGTTTGTACATATGTTGGTTTATTTACTTTAATAACTGTGTACAGTGCCTTCCCTAGTTGGCTGGGACAAAGAGAGTGTGGGGGGTTGGGTAGAATAGAATGTTGGAGAGAGAGAGAGAGAGAGAGAGAGAGAGAGAGAGAGAGAGAGAGAGAGAGAGAGAGAGAGAGAGAGAGATTTTTAATTAACTTTTGTTCATTCAACCAAAACTACAGTATTTATTGTAAAAATAATGGTTTAATTACAAATTCGTAATAATAATGATGATGATAATAATAATAATAATAATAATAATAATAATAATAATAATAATAATAGTAATAATAATAATAAATAATAATAATAATAATAATAATAATAATAATAATAATAACAATAATAATAATAATAATAATAATAATAATAATAATAATAATGATAATAATAATAATAATAATCTCCACAATCATCATCAAAGGAAAATATTGTTGCCAATAATAATAATAATAAGAATAATAATAATAATAATAATAATAATAATAATAATAATAATAATAATAATAATAATATCTAAGGAGAATTTTTGGAATAGACATCATGAAAGTAATGCAGAGGTATATTAAAACTCAGCAGAGAGCTGGATATTCATTACACATCTTTTATAATCCCTTCACATCTGATAAAGACTCTTATTTTATCATTATTGGCCCATCCTGGTGTCATTATCATCTTTAAAAAATTTGTTTTTTTAATTTATTTATTTATTTATTTATTCTAAGTGTTCCTACTTCGCGGAAATTCACCTATTGCGGCCGGTCCCGGAACCGAACCCCCACGATAAACGAGGAATTACTATATATATATATATATATATATATATATATATATATATATATATATATATATATATATATATATATATATATATATATATATATATATATATATATATTTATATATATATATATATATTTTGTGGGGACATTGTTGATAAGTTTCTGTTTTACTATGGGGACTCGAGGTACTGAACTCTGTTAAGAGCTCACAAACATCCAAGGGTAAAATATACTTGCACACCCTCCGATTTCCACTACTCGGTTAAATGAAACTCAGAATTCAATTTTCTTTTAATTTTGGAAATGGAATGACATTAAAAAGAGGAATTAATTTTGAAAAATTGAATATTTGTAATGCAGCCTCGAACTCCGGGAATGGTGAGCACAATTTTGATTCCTGGCACCACAGATGGATGCCAAGACTTTGGCCTCAACTTGATGATCACCTCTGTCACACAGGCAGATTAGAATAGAGGACACTGCAATTGCAGAAACAGAAGTGACACACCGTTAATAATGAGAAACCTGAAGGCACGAAAACACAAATAATGAGTTTCCAATACTATTCTACTGGATGAAATATATTGAATAGTCACAGCTGACCAGAAATATGTACACTACCATAAGAGCGTACAAAATCATCAATTATTTGTAGGCATTAGTGTAAAACAATTTACTCACAAAAAATAAAGAATCAGCGAGACAAATACAGTATATATTCCTTAAATTGTGGGTAACAAGAAACGTTTGCAATGCCAATAGGGCAAAATTACTTATTTATTATTTGCAATTTATATGGTAAAACACTCTATTTACGATAAAGGAAGAATCTATGAGATAAATACAATATTCATTCAATTTTGGTTATCATGAACTATTTGCAGTGAAAAAGGGGCAAAGCCAGCTTTTGAAGTATTTGCAACTTATGACTCAAAACACTTGATTCCCAATAAATGAAGAATCAGCAAGTTAAATACAGTATGTATTCAATATATTGTGATTAACAAGAAACATTTGCAATGCCAACAGGGCAAGCTTACTTATTAATTGATTGCAGTTTATAGCATAAAAAACTTTATATACGAGTATTGACGTAAAACACTTTATTTACGAGTATTTTCGTAAAACACTTTATTTATGTGTATTTTCGTAAAACACTTTATTTACGATGATAGAAAGGGGTGAAATGAAATAAGAATTCGTTAGGAGAAGGGATAGATTTTTGTGGTAATGAGCAATCTTCTGAGGGCGAAATTTTACTTCGGCACCCGCAGTGAAAGATATTTCTTATCAGTGTATATTGGCGGTTATTTCCAGGTCAAGGAATTGAATTTGACAGATGAGTTTCCAGTTAGGTAATCTACAAAAGTGCATTTTGTATGGGAATGGACTTGAGAACAATTTCTTAGGATTTGACCAGTAATGGATTTAACCAGTTTCTCGAATTCCCAATTTGCTTGACCAATGAGCTTTACCTTCAACAGTCTCTCACCTTATTTGTGCCAGATGAATTCCTGTGAAGATGCTACATAAAAACAATTTGGAGTAAGCATGACTGCTGAGGCGAGATCTTGCCTCTGGGATGTTTGGCCACCAATTGAGAGTGATCAAGCATCCCTCTTGGTGACGTCATCATTCGGCCATTCTGTAGGGTATATATTCAGAGCAGTAATTTTTTTTACTATAGTGGTGATCCCTGGCAGGCAATTATGGCAGGGATGCAATGGAGAGACAGTACTTTAGGTGCAACAAGTGGAAGCAAAGGGAGAAACAGTATTTTAGGTACATCAAGCGGAAACAAACAAAGGAAACGAAAATATTATGGGCGAAATAGGTTACTGGTGGAAATCTCCAGAGCATTCTTTGCATTGCAGGAGAAGGAATTTTAAATATTCATATAGTAAAGAAGCTACTGAAATGTATCTAGACAGGCTAATAACATATTAGTAGGGTCAAATTTATAAAAAAAATTCTCAGCAAGAGGAATTTTTATGATATAACAAAATTTATCAATAAAAGCAATTTTATCATAAGAAAATTGCATAAGCAACATATCTAACAGACTCGTTAGGATTGCAGCATCATATCTGAGAAAAAAGCAGAAAATAGAGACATAGGAGGGAAATCTTATATTGGGATCATGCTTTCTACACATAGAAGAATATTAAACAAGATATATTGAAATAAACTAAAATAACTAATAAGTCATCTATAAAAGACCTCTAGTGACTTGGAGCAAAACACTCTGTCACATAGCTTATATATATACACTCAGCTCGCTTTTTAAGCGTTTTTAAAATACGTGAAATTGGAGTAATGCCCCCCAAAAATAATAGTAAAAAAATGCGAAGTACACGAATAACGCTCGCGCAAAAAATTTGACAAAAACAATTTCATTTTAGTAAATAAGCAACTGCCTCAGAGGTTTTTCCCACCTTGCTGCCACGTGCATACGTTTACATGGGAATTAAGGGGGCACCCTGGGTTGGGAGTGGGGAAGAGGGTGAAGAGGACGATTTTCTGTTTTACTCATTTCTGGCAACTTTAACGTGCTGGTGCCAGATGTAAAAGGAAAGGGCTCTATCTAAACTATAAACAGCAAAAAATTGCCCTTTTATATAAGTATTTCTTGTAAAATGATAATCAGCATTTCTATATGATAACTTTGTCACTAGGGATGGAAGCGGGTGTTGGAGACTGGTACGTGCTGTTGTGGTGAGCTCATCTAATTCAGTTTCCCTTTAAGCGAACATTATCTATGCCCATTATCATTGTTTCTTATGGAAAATGATTCATTACATTGAGCAATTTTTACATTACATGTCACTTCTGAGAACTTGTCTTCGCGTTATTCCAAGAACTGTGTGTATATACACTCAACTCGCTTTTTGCACGTTGTTATAATAAGCGAAATTGGAATAACGCCTCCAAAAAATATTAGTAAAAAAATACGAAATGCACGAGCTACGCACATGAGTGCTAAAAAAAACGAAAAAAATGGTTGTTTAGTAACTAAGCGACTGCCTCTGAGGCAGTTTCTCACCATGCTGCCATGTGCTTCAGTCACTCTTCACCCAGTATTAACCCCAACAACAACCAGTGGTTTGCTCTCCCCCCTCCTCCTCCCTCTCCTAGCGCTTAAGTCTCCTCCTCCCTTCTCCTACCGCTAACGTCATCTTTGCCTACGTTTGCAGATAAGGAATCGTTCTCAGGGTTTGTTAATTTTTTTTTGCTAAACAATATTTGTAAATCTGTATATTTTTTATACTCTACATTATTTGCATGTTAATATAAATAACTACAGGTCTTTCTGCTTTGTTATGTACTTATAAAATATGTTTTACTTATTTTATATCTTTGGCATAGTGTGTTTATGTATGGTTGTGGAATGTATATATGCCTATTATCATTGTTTTTTATGGTAAATGACTTGTTACATTACGCGAATTTTACGTTACACGTCACTTCTGAGAACCTATCCTCGTGTTGTTCCAAGAGCTGAGTGTGTATATATATATATATATATATATATATATATATATATATATATATATATATATATATATATATATATATATATATATATATATATATATATATATATATATATATATATATATATATATATATATATATATATATATATATATATATACAGAGTCCTCGGGTTATGATGTTCTCAACTTACGATGTTTTATGGTTAGAGTGCATTTTCCATAAATTATTTGACTTCTTTTTTGATAATTTTTGGCCTGTAAAATGTCTCCCTAGTGTAAAGCAGATTCTTTTGATGGCAATTCATTGAAGAAAAGACAAGCCATCAGCATGGAAGTGAAATTAGAGATAGTGACATGCTCGGAAAAGGGAGAAACTTTACTACTGCATTTGCAAAAGTGGGAGACGTAGGTGCTATTTTAGGTGTGTTCCAACTTACATGGAAAATCGGGGTATGACATGTCCTGAGGAACGGAACTGTGACGTAAGTTGAGGATCCCCAGCATATATATCGTCAGTTGTCTACTTTTGAGAGTGCCATGAATTGTCTTTTTTTTTTCATCTAGGATTATCTGATAAGGAAGAATATTGTTGGTGAGAATAGAAGGGTATGGCAAGTGAATTAGTTGCTGTTTGCAGATGATACTGCATCAGTGGCTAATTCTGAAGAGAAACTGAAGCAGTTAATGACTATGAAGGTTTTATACAAGAAGGAGGTTATAAGTGATTGTGAGCAACAGTAACATTGTGAAATGGGGAAGGAATGTTGATGGTAGCAGGTTAAATGTGAGATTGAATGATGAGATGTTTGAAGATAGTTTTAAAGGTCTTGGGCTGCATACAGCAACTCATATAGTTGATACAGAGACCTATTATGGAATGAAGGAAGCTAGTAAATGTATAGTTGGTATGGAAATTGTGATAGGGTATCTAATAAAGAATACAAAGAGAATATTATTGGAAGGGGTGATTGTGATTATGTCATTGTATGGAACATAGTCTTAGAATGCATAAGAGGGTGAAAGGAACTGATTGATTGCAATGGAAGTGAGGTGTTTCACAAGTCTATTGGTATGTCAAGAATTTCGGTCATGAGCATTGTTGAGGTGAAACAGAGGTCAGGCATTAGAGGAAACCTGTCTGATACAATAAACTGCAGAATGCTAATATGGCTTATATATATTGAAAGAATGAATGGGGAACGATTGCAGAGAGAGTGAGGGGAGCTGGAGGAATTGGAGTAAGGCAGTGAGGAGCACCAAGAATGAGATGGATGGATGGAGTAGAAAGAGCATATTATACATGTGGTATGTCAGTGGATCAGGGAAGAGAGAACACCAGAGATAGGGATGAGTGCAGAGAGATAATGAGTAGATGATGCAGACCATAGGAATTTTTAACACCTGCTCTATGCTTTGAACTGAAATGGATGGGTGCTGGGGAGGGAGGCTGCAAAGAGATGAAGTTATAGGAGTAAGCCCATTACATCTGTATGGCCCCATTATACAAGTTCTCTGACTCAGTTACAGTGTGAGTAACCCAAGTAGTGTTTTGCAGGGGAATTATACTGAACCAAGATTTGATAGATAGTTTGAGTGTGTCTGCTGGTGAATGAGTCATGCATTGACCCATTCACAACCCTTACTTGAATAGATTGCGGCCAATTTACATGTGAGCACGTGCATGCATGCATGCACACTTGAAGATATGTGTATATGAATATGTACAGTATTTAATTTTTTATGTAATACTACAGGCAAGAATAACAAGACAGTGGCAAGACATTGGGTTCCAGGGAGATGATCCTAAGACAGACTTTAGAGGAATGGGGATCCTAAGCTTGGAAAATTTATTGTAAGTATCCCAGTAATGTTTAGTTTTCTAAAATAGTCCACATTTTTTGGTTATTATGGCAAATTACAACATAGCTTTATATATTTCATTATAATAGAATTAAGGATATAAACTTATAGAGCAAATGTGGTACTCTCTGAGCATTGTTTATAAATGTCTGTCCATGTCTGTTGTTTTCCATGTGGTTCGTCATATATGTCCATGTTTTATGAAAGAAATAAAAAGTAACTAAAAGGTAAAGGAAAGGGAAGAGTTGACAACTGTATCTGCTTTCAAGTTATTTCTTGCCACACATCTATTGAAAGATTGGGTAAGGATTGAGAATGTATTTAAGCTTCTAGAGTGGCAGCATCTTTGTTGTGGCTCCACTGTCCAAAGTTGCAAATTAGAAGGGGAATAGCTATGGATGCCAAGGTGGCACACCAGCCCGTGCTCCTTAGTAGGTAAGAGAACTTGAAAGAGGCTTTGGTCACCTGGACAATCGCCTTGCTCCTAAATGCAGCGCACACAATAATACAGTGCTTTATACACTAAGAAATAATTTTTAGGCAGTCATTTATTGAAGGCCCCTTCTAGCCAGAGACATCGAGAGCATTCCATGATCCAAAAACAAACACTTTTGTCCATCATGGTCCACATTCATCACTTGGAACTGGTACAACATAGGTTCAGTATTCTGAATATCATGCAGAGACTGGACCCATTTCACCTGCACAACCTTTTCTAACATGAAGCATTACATAAACTCTTGCACCTGTTTACAGTTCTCTCTACACCCTCCTCAAAACCCTTCCACTACTCCTTCCATACCCTATTCCCCCAATCCACCCATCCTTCCCACCCCATCAACATCCCCAACACCCCAACCCTCACCTCAGTCATCAAAATGACCTTCTGCATCTTCACCACCTACACCTCTTCACCTCCCTGCAGCAGCACCCTATACACCACACACACAAAATCAACATTCTACAGTGGAAAATTGATAGTATAAACAACTTAACACAAAAACACACATTTCAAACAACACAATACACACATTGCCTTCTTACAAGAGGCAGAACTTCACTGAACACTTAAAACACCCACATATCGTAACTTTGCTACTATCAGATAAAGCCACGGCAGTGGTAGCATTGGACTCTTCACCCTGGTACACAAATCCATTCATTTTATTGACACTGGTGCACACACAAAATCCCTCCTTCTTCCACATGACATTACCACAGAATTACATTCAATCAAGGTATGCAGTGGCAACACATCAGACTTAGCAGTCACAAATACATATCTCCCCCTTAATCATCCCCCACAGTACCTAACTACTACATCCCCCAACATGGATTGAAGGCTGGTAATACAAAACCAAACAAACAGCCTTTTCATCATAAATGACATCCTTCAGCATACACATACTCCCCACCAAGGCCACTTCCTACCATCATATCCAGACACCTCCTTTTGTTCGCTGAACATTGCAGCTCTGACATCATAGAAGGTGGTCAAAACCCTGGATTCCTACTACCTTCCCATAATCATCACCACCAAAACAAGAATCAGTCCAGCTCTCTGTAGACACACATATGCCAGTTATAACAGAGCTAGAGTTCAGAAAGGAATGCTCTCCCTTTCATCTCTGTTACCTGGCCAGCTAATAGCATTATATCACTCAGTGGTAAAATAAATTTGCTTGGGGAATACCTCTTGATAGTATTTATGTCATATTTGTATTAACATGGCAGGAAAAGCCCATTAAAGAAAGCAACGAAAATATATTTGAAGTACTTATTAATTTCGTGACCTTAACTGGCCACCTTCTCAAAGTACAATGACAAGAGATTCAGCTAACAAATACAGAACATATGAAAAGAAGGAGAAAAACCTGCCCCACAGGGGTATTTACAAGGGATTAAGAGATAACAATCTTAATTGCCAGCCTGGGTCAGTCGGTAATCTCCACAAACTGGCCACAAAGGGAATTAAAATCAATAATTGACTAAATTGTAATGAAAAAAAAATTGGAGGCTCTATTTACATAAAATAACTCCCACACACACACACGCACACCCACGCACACATAAGAACATAAGAACATAAGAATAGAGGACACTGCAACATGCCTACTGGCACACACGAGGCAGCTCCATTTTTGAATTGTATTTTCAGCATGTCTAACCTATTCTATTCTACTCTACTTATTTATTCTATTTTTCTTTTTATGATTTTTCTAATAAGCACTAACCTATTCATACCCACCCTACCTCTGTCATATGTCTATCTAATCTACATTTGAAGGTGTCTAAGGAATTGGCATTTACTATCATACTAGGAAGCTTGTTCCATGCATCAGCTACTCTATTACCAAACCAATTTTTACCAATTTCCCTTCTGAACCTAAATTTATCAAGCTTAAATCCATTATTACGAGTTCTGGTTTGATCATGAATTTTTAAAACTATTAATATCTCCCTTGTTAATCCCTTTAAACCATTTATACACTTCAATCATATCCCCCCTAACTCTTCGCCTCTCTAGAGAATGTAGATTAAGTTTTTTTAATCTGTCCTCATATGGTAGATTTCTGATATTGTGTATCATCTTGGTCATTCTTCGCTGCACTCTCTCCAAGGATTCAATTTCCATTCTATAATAGGGTGACCAGAATTGCACAGCATAATCTAAATGGGGCCTAACTAATGCAAGATAGAGCTGCAAAATAACTTTTTCCGTCCTATTGCTAACGCTTCTTGAGATAAATCCTAAAATTCTGTTTGCTTTATTTCTGACTGCTGTGCATTGCTCTCTTGGCTTAAGACTACTACTCACAAGAACTCCCAAATCCCTTTCACACTGAGAACTCATGATTTCATGGTTATTTAGCTTATAACTAGTATTGTCTTTTATAGTACCCATTTTAACTACTTTACATTTTTCAACATTAAATTCCATTTGCCATTTGTCCGACCATTCAGATAATCTATTTAGATCTTCCTGTAAAGCATGAATGTCTTCTTTTCCATTTATAGTTCTACCTATTTTAGTGTCGTCTGCGAATTTACTTAGGTTACTACTGATATCCGAATCCAGATCATTTAGATATACGATGAATAATAGAGGACCCAGTATCGAGCCTTGTGGTACCCCGCTAGTAACCGAGCCCCACTCTGATTTCTCTCCATTTATGCAAACCCTCTGTTTTCTGTCTTTTAACCATTGTTTGATCCATCTGAGCACAGCTCCTCCTATACCATGAGCTTCCAGCTTTTTAACTAATCTTTTGTGAGGAACTCTATCAAAAGCTTTGCTAAAATCTAGATATATTGTATCATATTCTTTGCCACAATCTACTGCCTCGTAAACTTCTGAATAAAAAGACAGTAAGTTTGTAAGGCACGAAAAACCCTTAAGAAACCCGTGTTGTGAAAGTTTTATCAGTCTGTGTAATTCTAGATGTGCCCTTATTTTATTTGCAATTATGGATTCTAGAATCTTACCCACTGTTGACGTTAAACTTACCAGTCCTATAATTATTCTTTTTAACACGTTCTCCTTTTTTAAATATTGGTACCACATCTGCCAATTTCCACTCCATGGGTACCGATCCTAATTTTATTGAGTTATTAAATAATGCAGTTAGAGGACAACTAAGCTCTTCCTTGCATTCCTTTAATATTCTAGCATATATTCCATCAGGTCCCGGAGATTTATGAGCCTTTAATTTATCTATTTCTTTTATTACCTCCTCTCTCGTAATATTTATTGAACTAAGTATATTATCGGGACAGTCTCTGTAAATGGATTCTACTTCCGGAATATTTTCCAAGTTTTCATATGTAAATACAGATAAGAAATAATCATTTAAACATGTACACATCATTTTATCGTCATCTGTGATATGGCCATTGGCTACTTCAATTGGTCCGACTTTTTCCTTAAATTTTGTTTGATAATGTTGATAAAACCCTTTAGGATTTTCTTTAGCTTCTCCTGCTATTCTAACTTCGTATTTTCTTTTCGACTCTCTAACTATCTTTTTAACTTCCCTGTTTAACTGTATATATTGCTGCCTCACCTGCTCTTCACCTCTTTTTAGTTTCCTGTATATTCCTCTTTTAATACCTATAAGATTCTTTATTCTATTGTTCATCCATTTAGGGTAATTTTTTCTTGATCTGCAATGTTTCATGGGAATATAGTCTCTCTGACTATTCTTAAGAGTCATGACAAAATTGTTATATTCCTCATCCAAATTTATATTAACTGACGGACTGCTGTTCTTTCCTGTGAGAGAATTTAATGTATTGATCTTATCTTGTGATAATCCTTGGCATGTGGTACCCAAATTTTGGGGTAATCCGCTACCTGCGACCTGACCTGCTGGATTAACTACCCACATCTGTACCCCAGAAATCCCTTCCCATACCTCATTAGATAATTTAGTTTTTAAGCCCTCAAAATCTCCTGCTCTAAAGTTTGGAACAATATTCTTATTTTCCTTTATAGTTTCCTTGAAAATTATGTTAAATCTAATGGAATCATGGTCACTGTTGCCCAATTTTTCACCAACTTCTAAATTTGTAACCATATTCTCTCTATTACTAAGAACTAAATCTAGTGTATTCACCCCCCGTGTTGCTTCATGTACATGCTGAGAAAGGAAATTGTCTTCTACTACTTCCAAAAACTCCTTAGAGCTACTATCACCTGTTATGGTTTCCCAGTTAATATGTCTAAAATTAAAATCGCCTACAATGCAAACTCTATTTGACCTGCTCACTTTAGAAATTTCATCGTATATAACTTGCGACTCTATATTATCTAGATCAGGTGGTCTGTAGACTACTCCTACAACTAGACTTTCTATATTATTTTTAATTTCAACCCATAAGGTTTCTGAATTTAGATTTGTCTTAATTCCAGACTTAATGCAGCTTCTGAGGCTATCTTTAATATACATAATTACCCCTCCCCCTCTTTTATCTGCACTACGATCAGCATTATAAAGTTTATATCCTGTAATTATGTACTCAGCTTTAAGGTGTTTGCTTTCTAAATTAATCCAACTTTCACTAATGCATATTATATCCGGTCTCTCACTACATACTATGGCTCTCAGTTCTTCTATCTTGTTACCTAAACTACGGCTATTTGTATAATATACTTTTAAACTTTCTCTAGCTTCACCCTTCTTGTGGCTATTCTTTTTGTTAATATTTGTTCTATGTAACAAATGGTTCTTATCCTTAGACTCCCAGTTATTTGACCCACTATTTACTGAACCCTTACTGACTAATTTCTCTGCACAAGTATTAATCATTTCATTATTTGTGTCTAACAAAACCCCCCTACCTCTCTGTCTATCATACCAGCCAATACCCACGCACGCATGCACGCACGCACGCACGCACGCACGCACGCACGCACGCACGCACGCACGCACGCACGCACGCACGCACGCACGCACGCACGCACGCACGCACGCACGCACACACACACACACACACACACACACACACACACACACACACACACACACACACACACACAAGCAAATGTGATACCTATCTTCAAAAAGGGAAGGAGGGATACGGCTCTGAACTATAGACCAGTTTCCTTGACCAGCATAGTTTGCAAAGTTATGGAGAAACTACTAAGGAAACATATCTCTCTTCACTTGGAATCCTTCAACTTTTTGTCAGTGAGGCAACATGGCTTCAGAGAAGGTAGATCAACAGTAACAAACTTATTAGAATTTTATGATGAGGTAAGCCAAATCTTACAGGAAAGAGAGGGCTGGGCAGATTGCATATTCCTAGACTTCCAGAAAGTGTTTGACACTGTTCCACATGGGAGACTTATTAGGAAGCTGCAATCAATGGCTAGAATAGGTGGAAATGTTTTGGAATGGATAAAAACTTACTTAGAAGGAAGGGAACAGAGGGTTAGAGTAAGACACTCAGTGTCTGAATGGAGAAGAGTTAGTAGTGGAGTTCCACAGGGTTCAGTTTTAGGGCCCCTTTTGTTCCTTGTATATGTAAATGACCTACCAGAGTCTGTAAATTCATTCATGAATATGTTTGCAGATGATGCAAAGATTGTGAAGAAAGTAAAAAACGAGAACAATGGTAGAGAACTTCAGGAGGATCTAAATAATCTGCATGAGTGGTCAGAAAAGTGGCTAATGAAATTCAATACTTCAAAATGTAAGGTAATGAGAATGGGTACAAGTGCAAGAAGGCCCAAGCTTGGCTACTCGGTGGCTGGAGTACAACTTCAAGAAACAGAAAATGAGAGAGATCTAGGAGTAAACATACTGGCAGATTTGTCTCCAGAAATACATATAAATGGCATAGTAAGGGCAGCATATGCATTCTTATCAAATGTAAGGGTAGCCTTCAGGCACATGGACAAGGAAATGTTCAGAAATATTTATGTAACCTATGTGAGGCCAAAACTCGAATATGCAGCCCCCTTTTGGAATCCGCACTTGAAAAAGCACATAGCTAAGCTTGAAAAAGTTCAAAGACATGCCACGAAAGTGGTGCCAGAAATACGCAATCTCAGTTATGATGAGAGGCTGAGGGAATTAGACTTACCATCACTCGAAGCTAGAAGAGTGAGGGGGGATATGGTGACAGTCTTTAAATTCCTTCATGGTTATGATAGAGTGGATAGGGATCGATATTTTGATATGGCTGGCTCTAGAACTAGAGGTCATAGTTTGAAGCTTCGTAAGAAAACTTGTTTGCAGGATGTAAGGAAATACTTTTTCAGTGTAAGAGTAGTTGATAATTGGAATTGGCTAAGCGAGGAGGTAGTTAATGCTATCTCAATCCATAGTTTTAAGGATAGGTATGATAAGTATCACTAAGTATAAAATGGAACCGATGAGGAGACGGGAAGATATGAGCTTTGGGCTCTTTCCCGTAAACACAATTAGGTAATCACACACACACGACACACACACACACACACACACACACACACACACACATTATAATAACTGTTGTATACAACCCACCAAGGAACCAAAATAGGCTTGAAATTTATGAGGAAAGTCATATAGGTACGATTGAAGTCATAAACTCAGTTGTTAACATGGCGCGGGAGAAAAAATGTAGGATTTTGATTATGGGAGACTTTAATCATAAAGAGATAGATTGGATAAATCTTGACCCACACAGTGGTGAGGACTCATTTGGGGCAAGATTCCTAGATTGCGTACAAGGGAATTTCCTACACCAACATGTAATGGAACCAACAAGAGCCAGGGGTGGGGATGAGCCATCACTACTTGATCTGGTGTTCACAGATAATGTGTTGGATATTGAAAATATTGAGTATGAACCACCAATTGGAAAGAGTGACCACTGTGTGTTGTTGATGGAGTATATCATTGAAGACATTCTTCCTGAGAGTAGAGGCACTGAGGACATGAGGAGGAACTATCCGAAAGGAGATTACATCAAAATGAATGAGCTTTTTGCAGTTATTGACTGGAGAACCTTATTTTACAACAAATCTGTACAAGAAATGTATGACATCTTTTGTGAGAAATATGGGAAGATAGTAGATTGCTGCATACCTGTCACCAAAGTAGGTGTAATTCATGCCAGAGAGAAATGGTTTGATAATGGGTGTAAAAGAGCTAAGGAGTGGAGAGACAAATGCTGGAAAAGGTATAGGAGGAGAAAAAACATAAATGCCTGGCAAACCTACAAAAGAGCAAGAAATGACTACCTAAGTAAAAGGAGAGAGGCAGAGAGAGATTATGAGAGGGACATCACCAGGAAGGCTAAAGAAAATCCCAAGCTTTTCCACAGCTTTATCAGAGGAAAACTGAAGGTAAAAGAACAGGTTTTAAGGCTAAAGAGAGCGGATGGAAGCATCACTGAGACGGACGAAGAGATCTGCAAAGAATTGAACAAGGAGTTTCAGTCAGTATTTACAGTAGAAAATACCCCACCCCCTCAGATTGCAGTGATAGAAGCTCAAGGGCCGGTACTAGAGAACATCAACCTTACAGCCACAGAGGTATGTAAAGCGCTGATGGATTTAGATGTTCATAAAGCTACAGGTCCTGATGACATATCCCCTCATGTGCTTAAAAAATGCGCAAACACAATATCAGTGGCACTAAGTATCATATTTAAGGAGTCACTGGAGTCGGGGGAGATTCCAAGATGCTGGAAACAAGCAAATGTGATACCTATCTTCAAAAAGGGAAGGAGGGATACGGCTCTGAACTATAGACCAGTTTCCTTGACCAGCATAGTTTGCAAAGTTATGGAGAAACTACTAAGGAAACATATCTCTCTTCACTTGGAATCCTTCAACTTTTTGTCAGTGAGGCAACATGGCTTCAGAGAAGGAAGATCAACAGTAACAAACTTATTAGAATTTTATGATGAGGTAAGCCAAATCTTACAGGAAAGAGAGGGCTGGGCAGATTGCATATTCCTAGACTTCCAGAAAGCGTTTGACACTGTTCCACATGGGAGACTTATTAGGAAGCTGCAATCAATGGCTAGAATAGGTGGAAATGTCTTGGAATGGATAAAAACTTACTTAGAAGGAAGGGAACAGAGGGTTAGAGTAAGACACTCAGTGTCTGAATGGAGAAGAGTTAGTAGTGGAGTTCCACAGGGTTCAGTTTTAGGGCCACTTTTGTTCCTTGTATATGTAAATGACCTACCAGAGTCTGTAAATTCATTCATGAATATGTTTGCAGATGATGCAAAGATTGTGAAGAAAGTAAAAAACGAGAACAATGGTAGAGAACTTCAGGAGGATCTAAATAATTTGCATGAGTGGTCAGAAAAGTGGCTAATGAAATTCAATACCTCAAAATGTAAGGTAATGAGAATGGGTACAAGTGCAAGAAGGCCCAAGCTTGACTACTCGGTGGCTGGAGTACAACTTCAAGAGACAGAAAATGAGAGAGATCTAGGAGTAAACATACTGGCAGATTTGTCTCCAGAAATACATATAAATGGCGTAGTAAGGGCAGCATATGCATTCTTATCAAATGTAAGGGTAGCCTTCAGGCACATGGACAAGGAAATGTTCAGAAATATTTATGTAACCTATGTGAGGCCAAAACTCGAATATGCAGCCCCCTTTTGGAATCCGCACTTGAAAAAGCACATAGCTAAGCTTGAAAAAGTTCAAAGACATGCCACGAAAGTGGTGCCAGAAATACTCAATCTCGGTTATGATGAGAGGCTGAGGGAATTAGACTTGCCATCACTCGAAGCTAGAAGAGTAAGGGGGGATATGGTGACAGTCTTTAAATTCCTTCATGGTTATGATAGAGTGGATAGGGATCGATATTTCGATATGGCTGGCTCTAGAACTAGAGGTCATAGTTTGAAGCTTCGGAAGAAAACTTGTTTGCAGGATGTAAGGAAATACTTTTTCAGTGTAAGAGTAGTTGATAATTGGAATTGGCTAAGCGAGGAGGTAGTTAATGCTATCTCAATCCATAGTTTTAAGGACAGGTATGATAAGTATCACTAAGTCTAAAAATGGAACCGATGAGGAGACGGGAAGATACGAGCTTTGGGCTCTTTCCCGTAAACACAATTAGGTAATCACAATTAGGTAATCACACACACACACACACACACACCACACACACACACACACACACACACACACACACACACACACACACACACACACACACACACACACACACACACACAACAGTAACAAACTTATTAGAATTTTAGGATGAGGTAAGCCGAATCTTACAGGAAAGAGAGGGCTGGGCAGATTGCATATTCCTAGACTTCCAGAAAGTGTTTAGGAAGCTGCAAGCAATGGCTAGAATTGGTGGAAATGTCTTGGAATGGATAAAAACTTACTTAGAAGGAAGGGAACAGAGGGTTAGAGTAAGACACTCAGTGTCTGAATGGAGAAGAGTTAGTAGTGGATTTCCACCGGGTTCAGTTTTAGGGCCAGTTTTGTTCCTTGTATATGTAAATGACCTACCAGAGTCTGTAAATTCATTCATGAATAAGTTTGCATATGATGCAAAGATTGTGAAGAGAGTAGGAAACGAGAACAATGGTAGAGAATTTCAGGAAGATCCAAATAGTCTGCATAAGTGGTCAGAAAAGTGGCTAATGAAATTCAATACTTCAAAATGTAAGGTAATGAGAATGGGTACAAGTGCGAGAAGGCCCAAGCTTGACTACTCGGTGGCTGGAGTACAACTTCAAGAGACAGAAAATGAGAGAGAGCTAGGAATAAACATAATGGCAGATTTGTCTACAGAAATACATATAAAATGACATAGTAAGGGCAGCATATGCATTCTTATCAAATGTAAGGGTAGCCTTCAGGCACATGGACAAGGAAATGTTCAGAAATATTTATGTAACCTATGTGAGGCCAATACTCGAATATGCAGCTCCCTTTTGGAATCCGCACTTGAAAAAGCACATAGCTAAGCTTGAAAAAGTTCAAAGACATGCCACGAAAGTGGTGCCAGAAATACGTAATCTCAGTTATGATGAGAGGCTGAGGGAATTAGACTTACCATCACTCGAAGCTAGAAGAGTGAGGGGGGATATGGTGACAGTCTTTAAATTCCTTCATGGTTATGATAGAGTGGATAGGGATCGATATTTTGATATGGCTGGCTCTAGAACTAGAGGTCATAGTTTGAAGCTTCGTAAGAAAACTTCTTTGCAGGTTGTAAGGAAATACTTTTTCAGTGTAAGAGTAGTTGATAATTGGAATTGGCTAAGCGAGGAGGTAGTTAATGCTATCTCAATCCATAGTTTTAAGGACAGGTATGATAAGTATCACTAAGTATAAAATGGAACCGATGAGGAGACGGGAAGATATGAGCTTTGGGCTCTTTCCCGTAAACACAATTAGGTAATCACACACACACACACACACACACACACACACACACACACACACACACACACACACACACACACACACACACACACACACACACACACACACACACACACACACACACACACAATTCAACAAATCTGTACAAGAAATGTATGACATCTTTTGTGAGAAATATGGGAAGATTGTAGATTGCTGCATACCTGTCACCAAAGTAGGTGTAATTCATGCCAGAGAGAAATGGTTCGATAATGGGTGTAAAAGAGCTAAGGAGTGGAGAGACAAATGCTGGAAAAGGTATAGGAGGAGAAAAAACATAAATGCCTGGCAAACCTACAAAAGAGCAAGAAATGACTACCTAAGTAAAAGGAGAGAGGCAGAGAAAGATTATGAGAGGGACATCACCAGGAAGGCGAAAGAAAATCCCAAGCTTTTCCACAGCTTTATCAGAGGAAAACTGAAGGTAAAAGAACAGGTTTTAAGGCTAAAGAGAGCGGATGGAAGCATCACTGAGACGGACGAAGAGATCTGCAAAGAATTGAACAAGGAGTTTCAGTCAGTATTTACAGTAGAAAATACCCCACCCCCTCAGATTGCAGTGATAGAAGCTCAAGGGCCGGTATTAGAGAACATCAACCTTACAGCCACAGAGGTATGCAAAGCGCTGATGGATTTAGATGTTCATAAAGCTACAGGTCCTGATGACATATCCCCTCATGTGCTTAAAAAATGCGCAAACACAATATCAGTGGCACTAAGTATCATATTTAAGGAGTCATTGGAGTCGGGGGAGATTCCAAGATGCTGGAAACAAGCAAATGTGATACCTATCTTCAAAAAGGGAAGGAGGGATACGGCTCTGAACTATAGACCAGTTTCCTTGACCAGCATAGTTTGCAAACTTATGGAGAAACTACTAAGGAAACATATCTCTCTTCACTTGGAATCCTTCAACTTTTTGTCAGTGAGGCAACATGGCTTCAGAGAAGGAAGATCAACAGTAACAAACTTATTAGAATTTTATGATGAGGTAAGCCAAATCTTACAGGAAAGAGAGGGCTGGGCAGATTGCATATTCCTAGACTTCCAGAAAGTGTTTGACACTGTTCCACATGGGAGACTTATTAGGAAGCTGCAATCAATGGCTAGAATAGGTGGAAATGTCTTGGAATGGATAAAAACTTACTTAGAAGGAAGGGAACAGAGGGTTAGAGTAAGACACTCAGTGTCTGAATGGAGAAGAGTTAGTAGTGGAGTTCCACAGGGTTCAGTTTTAGGGCCACTTTTGTTCCTTGTATATGTAAATGACCTACCAGAGTCTGTAAATTCATTCATGAATATGTTTGCAGATGATGCAAAGATTGTGAAGAAAGTAAAAAACGAGAACAATGGTAGAGAACTTCAGGAGGATCTAAATAATCTGCATGAGTGGTCAGAAAAGTGGCTAATGAAATTCAATACCTCAAAATGTAAGGTAATGAGAATGGGTACAAGTGCAAGAAGGCCCAAGCTTGACTACTCGGTGGCTGGAGTACAACTTCAGGAGACAGAAAATGAGAGAGATCTAGGAGTAAACATATTGGCAGATTTGTCTCCAGAAATACATATAAATGGCGTAGTAAGGGCAGCATATGCATTCTTATCAAATGTAAGGGTAGCCTTCAGGCACATGGACAAGGAAATGTTCAGAAATATTTATGTAACCTATGTGAGGCCAAAACTCGAATATGCAGCCCCCTTTTGGAATCCGCACTTGAAAAAGCACATAGCTAAGCTTGAAAAAGTTCAAAGACATGCCACAAAACTGGTGCCAGAAATACGCAATCTCGGTTATGATGAGAGGCTGAGGGAATTAGACTTGCCATCACTCGAAGCTAGAAGAGTAAGGGGGGATATGGTGACAGTCTTTAAATTCCTTCATGGTTATGATAGAGTGGATAGGGATCGATATTTCGATATGGCTGGCTCTAGAACTAGAGGTCATAGTTTGAAGCTTCGGAAGAAAACTTGTTTGCAGGATGTAAGGAAATACTTTTTCAGTGTAAGAGTAGTTGATAATTGGAATTCGCTAAGCGAGGAGGTAGTTAATGCTACCTCAATCCATAGTTTTAAGGACAGGTATGATAAGTATCACTAAGTCTAAAAATGGAACCGATCAGGAGACGGGAAGATACGAGCTTTGGGCTCTTTCCCGTAAACACAATTAGGTAATCACACACACACACACACACACAACAGTAACAAACTTATTAGAATTTTAGGATGAGGTAAGCCGAATCTTACAGGAAAGAGAGGGCTGGGCAGATTGCATATTCCTAGACTTCCAGAAAGTGTTTAGGAAGCTGCAAGCAATGGCTAGAATTGGTGGAAATGTCTTGGAATGGATAAAAACTTACTTAGAAGGAAGGGAACAGAGGGTTAGAGTAAGACGCTCAGTGTCTGAATGGAGAAGAGTTAGTAGTGGATTTCCACCGGGTTCAGTTTTAGGGCCAGTTTTGTTCCTTGTATATGTAAATGACCTACCAGAGTCTGTAAATTCATTCATGAATAAGTTTGCATATGATGCAAAGATTGTGAAGAGAGTAGGAAACGAGAACAATGGTAGAGAATTTCAGGAAGATCCTAATAGTCTGCATAAGTGGTCAGAAAAGTGGCTAATGAAATTCAATACTTCAAAATGTAAGGTAATGAGAATGGGTACAAGTGCAAGAAGGCCCAAGCTTGACTACTCGGTGGCTGGAGTACAACTTCAAGAGAAAGAAAATGAGAGAGAGCTAGGAATAAACATAATGGCAGATTTGTCTACAGAAATACATATAAAATGGCATAGTAAGGGCAGCATATGCATTCTTATCAAATGTAAGGGTAGCCTTCAGGCACATGGACAAGGAAATGTTCAGAAATATTTATGTAACCTATGTGAGGCCAATACTCGAATATGCAGCCCCCTTTTGGAATCCGCACTTGAAAAAGCACATAGCTAAGCTTGAAAAAGTTCAAAGACATGCCACGAAAGTGGTGCCAGAAATACGTAATCTCAGTTATGATGAGAGGCTGAGGGAATTAGACTTACCATCACTCGAAGCTAGAAGAGTGAGGGGGGGATATGGTGACAGTCTTTAATTTCCTTCATGGTTATGATAGAGTGGATAGGGATCGATATTTTGATATGGCTGGCTCTAGAACTAGAGGTCATAGTTTGAAGCTTCGTAAGAAAACTTCTTTGCAGGTTGTAAGGAAATACTTTTTCAGTGTAAGAGTAGTTGATAATTGGAATTGGCTAAGCGAGGAGGTAGTTAATGCTATCTCAATCCATAGTTTTAAGGACAGGTATGATAAGTATCACTAAGTATAAAATGGAACCGATGAGGAGACGGGAAGATATGAGCTTTGGGCTCTTTCCCGTAAACACAATTAGGTAATCACACACACACACACACACCACACACACACACACACACACACACACACACACACACACACACACACACACACACACACACACACACACACACACACACACACACACACACAAGGAACCAAAATAGGCTTGAAATTTATGAGGAAAGTCATATAGGTACGATTGAAGTCATAAACTCAGTTGTTAACATGGCGCGGGAGAAAAAATGTAGGATTTTGATTATGGGAGACTTTAATCATAAAGAGATAGATTGGATAAATCTTGACCCACACAGTGGTGAGGACTCCTTTGGGGCAAGATTCCTAGATTGCGTACAAGGGAATTTCCTACACCAACATGTAATGGAACCAACAAGAGCCAGGGGTGGGGATGAGCCATCACTACTTGATCTGGTGTTCACAGATAATGTGTTGGATATTGAAAATATTGAGTATGAACCACCAATTGGAAAGAGTGACCACTGTGTGTTGTTGATGGAGTATATCATTGAAGACATTCTTCCTGAGAGTAGAGGCACTGAGGACATGAGGAGGAACTATCAGAAAGGAGATTACATCAAAATGAATGAGCTTTTTGCAGTTATTGACTGGAGAACCTTATTTTACAACAAATCTGTACAAGAAATGTATGACATCTTTTGTGAGAAATATGGGAAGATAGTAGATTGCTGCATACCTGTCACCAAAGTAGGTGTAATTCATGCCAGAGAGAAATGGTTCGATAATGGGTGTAAAAGAGCTAAGGAGTGGAGAGACAAATGCTGGAAAAGGTATAGGAGGAGAAAAAACATAAATGCCTGGCAAACCTACAAAAGAGCAAGAAATGACTACCTAAGTAAAAGGAGAGAGGCAGAGAAAGATTATGAGAGGGACATCACCAGGAAGGCTAAAGAAAATCCCAAGCTTTTCCATAGCTTTATCAGAGGAAAACTGAAGGTAAAAGAACAGGTTTTAAGGCTAAAGAGAGCGGATGGAAGCATCACTGAGACGGACGAAGAGATCTGCAAAGAATTGAACAAGGAGTTTCAGTCAGTATTTACAGTAGAAAATACCCCACCCCCTCAGATTGCAGTGATAGAAGCTCAAGGGCCGGTATTAGAGAACATCAACCTTACAGCCACAGAGGTATGCAAAGCGCTGATGGATTTAGATGTTCATAAAGCTACAGGTCCTGATGACATATCCCCTCATGTGCTTAAAAAATGCGCAAACACAATATCAGTGGTACTAAGTATCATATTTAAGGAGTCATTGGAGTCGGGGGAGATTCCAAGATGCTGGAAACAAGCAAATGTGATACCTATCTTCAAAAAGGGAAGGAGGGATACGGCTCTGAACTATAGACCAGTTTCCTTGACCAGCATAGTTTGCAAACTTATGGAGAAACTACTAAGGAAACATATCTCTCTTCACTTGGAATCCTTCAACTTTTTGTCAGTGAGGCAACATGGCTTCAGAGAAGGAAGATCAACAGTAACAAACTTATTAGAATTTTATGATGAGGTAAGCCAAATCTTACAGGAAAGAGAGGGCTGGGCAGATTGCATATTCCTAGACTTCCAGAAAGCGTTTGACACTGTTCCACATGGGAGACTTATTAGGAAGCTGCAATCAATGGCTAGAATAGGTGGAAATGTCTTGGAATGGATAAAAACTTACTTAGAAGGAAGGGAACAGAGGGTTAGAGTAAGACACTCAGTGTCTGAATGGAGAAGAGTTAGTAGTGGAGTTCCACAGGGTTCAGTTTTAGGGCCACTTTTGTTCCTTGTATATGTAAATGACCTACCAGAGTCTGTAAATTCATTCATGAATATGTTTGCAGATGATGCAAAGATTGTGAAGAAAGTAAAAAACGAGAACAATGGTAGAGAACTTCAGGAGGATCTAAATAATCTGCATGAGTGGTCAGAAAAGTGGCTAATGAAATTCAATACCTCAAAATGTAAGGTAATGAGAATGGGTACAAGTGCAAGAAGGCCCAAGCTTGACTACTCGGTGGCTGGAGTACAACTTCAGGAGACAGAAAATGAGAGAGATCTAGGAGTAAACATATTGGCAGATTTGTCTCCAGAAATACATATAAATGGCGTAGTAAGGGCAGCATATGCATTCTTATCAAATGTAAGGGTAGCCTTCAGGCACATGGACAAGGAAATGTTCAGAAATATTTATGTAACCTATGTGAGGCCAAAACTCGAATATGCAGCCCCCTTTTGGAATCCGCACTTGAAAAAGCACATAGCTAAGCTTGAAAAAGTTCAAAGACATGCCACGAAACTGGTGCCAGAAATACGCAATCTCGGTTATGATGAGAGGCTGAGGGAATTAGACTTGCCATCACTCGAAGCTAGAAGAGTAAGGGGGGATATGGTGACAGTCTTTAAATTCCTTCATGGTTATGATAGAGTGGATAGGGATCGATATTTCGATATGGCTGGCTCTAGAACTAGAGGTCATAGTTTGAAGCTTCAGAAGAAAACTTGTTTGCAGGATGTAAGGAAATACTTTTTCAGTGTAAGAGTAGTTGATAATTGGAATTCGCTAAGCGAGGAGGTAGTTAATGCTACCTCAATCCATAGTTTTAAGGACAGGTATGATAAGTATCACTAAGTCTAAAAATGGAACCGATCAGGAGACGGGAAGATACGAGCTTTGGGCTCTTTCCCGTAAACACAATTAGGTAATCACAATTAGGTAATCACACACACACACACACACACACACACAACAGTAACAAACTTATTAGAATTTTAGGATGAGGTAAGCCGAATCTTACAGGAAAGAGAGGGCTGGGCATATTGCATATTCCTAGACTTCCAGAAAGTGTTTGACACTGTTCCACATGGGAGACTTATTAGGAAGCTGCAAGCAATGGCTAGAATTGGTGGAAATGTCTTGGAATGGATAAAAACTTACTTAGAAGGAAGGGAACAGAGGGTTAGAGTAAGACACTCAGTGTCTGAATGGAGAAGAGTTAGTAGTGGATTTCCACCGGGTTCAGTTTTAGGGCCAGTTTTGTTCCTTGTATATATAAATGACCTACCAGAGTCTGTAAATTCATTCATGAATAAGTTTGCATATGATGCAAAGATTGTGAAGAGAGTAGGAAACGAGAACAATGGTAGAGAATTTCAGGAAGATCCAAATAGTCTGCATGAGTGGTCAGAAAAGTGGCTAATGAAATTCAATACTTCAAAATGTAAGGTAATAAGAATGGGTACAAGTGCAAGAAGGCCCAAGCTTGACTACTCGGTGGCTGGAGTACAACTTCAAGAGACAGAAAATGAGAGAGAGCTAGGAATAAACATAATGGCAGATTTGTCTACAGAAATACATATAAAATGGCATAGTAAGGGCAGCATATGCCTTCTTATCAAATGTAAGGGTAGCCTTCAGGCATATGGACAAGGAAATGTTCAGAAATATTTATGTAACCTATGTGAGGCCAAAACTCGAATATGCAGCTCCCTTTTGGAGTCCGCACTTGAAAAATCACATTGCTAAGCTTGAAAAAGTTCAAAGACATGCCACGAAAGTGGTGCCAGAAATACGTAATCTCAGTTATGATGAGAGGCTGAGGGAATTAGACTTACCATCACTCGAAGCTAGAAGAGTGAGGGGGGGATATGGTGACAGTCTTTAAATTCCTTCATGGTTATGATAGAGTGGATAGGGATCGATATTTTGATATGGCTGGCTCTAGAACTAGAGGTCATAGTTTGAAGCTTCGTAAGAAAACTTGTTTGCAGGATGTAAGGAAATACTTTTTCAGTGTAAGAGTAGTTGATAATTGGAATTGGCTAAGCGAGGAGGTAGTTAATGCTATCTCAATCCATAGTTTTAAGGACAGGTATGATAAGTATCACTAAGTATAAAATGGAACCGATGAGGAGACGGGAAGATACGAGCTTTGGGCTCTATCCCGTAAACACAATTAGGTAATCACAATTAGGTAATCACTCACACACACACACACAACAGTAACAAACTTATTAGAATTTTAGGATGAGGTAAGCCGAATCTTACAGGAAAGAGAGGGCTGGGCAGATTGCATATTCCTAGACTTCCAGAAAGTGTTTGACACTGTTCCACATGGGAGACTTATTAGGAAGCTGCAAGCAATGTCTAGAATTGGTGGAAATGTCTTGGAATGGATAAAAACTTACTTAGAAGGAAGGGAACAGAGGGTTAGAGTAAGACACTCATTGTCTGAATGGAGAAGAGTTAGTAGTGGATTTCCACCGGGTTCAGTTTTAGGGCCAGTTTTGTTCCTTGTATATGTAAATGACCTACCAGAGTCTGTAAATTCATTCATGAATAAGTTTGCATATGATGCAAAGATTGTGAAGAGAGTAGGAAACGAGAACAATGGTAGAGAATTTCAGGAAGATCCAAATAGTCTGCATGAGTGGTCAGAAAAGTGGCTAATGAAATTCAATACTTCAAAATGTAAGGTAATGAGAATGGGTACAAGTGCAAGAAGGCCCAAGCTTGACTACTCGGTGGCTGGAGTACAACTTCAAGAGACAGAAAATGAGAGAGAGCTAGGAATAAACATAATGGCAGATTTGTCTACAGAAATACATATAAAATGGCATAGTAAGGGCAGCTTATGCCTTCTTATCAAATGTAAGGGTAGCCTTCAGGCATATGGACAAGGAAATGTTCAGAAATATTTATGTAACCTATGTGAGGCCAAAACTCGAATATGCAGCCCCCTTTTGGAATCCGCACTTGAAAAAGCACATAGCTAAGCTTGAAAAAGTTCAAAGACATGCCACGAAACTGGTGCCAGAAATACGCAATCTCAGTTATGATGAGAGGCTGAGGGAATTAGACTTACCATCACTCGAAGCTAGAAGAGTGAGGGGGGATATGGTGACAGTCTTTAAATTCCTTCATGGTTATGATAGAGTGGATAGGGATCGATATTTTGATATGGCTGGCTCTAGAACTAGAGGTCATAGTTTGAAGCTTCGTAAGAAAACTTCTTTGCAGGATGTAAGGAAATACTTTTTCAGTGTAAGAGTAGTTGATAATTGGAATTGGCTAAGCGAGGAGGTAGTTAATGCTATCTCAATCCATAGTTTTAAGGACAGGTATGATAAGTATCACTAAGTATAAAATGGAACCGATAAGGAGACGGGAAGATACGAGCTTTGGGCTCTTTCCCGTAAACACAATTAGGTAATCACAATTAGGTAATCACACACACACACACACACACAACAGTAACAAACTTATTAGAATTTTAGGATGAGGTAAGCCGAATCTTACAGGAAAGAGAGGGCTGGGCAGATTGCATATTCCTAGACTTCCAGAAAGTGTTTGACACTGTTCCACATGGGAGACTTATTAGGAAGCTGCAAGCAATGGCTAGAATAGGTGGAAATGTCTTGGAATGGATAAAAACTTACTTAGAAGGAAGGGAACAGAGGGTTAGAGTAAGACACTCAGTGTCTGAATGGAGAAGAGTTAGTAGTGGATTTCCACCGGGTTCAGTTTTAGGGCCAGTTTTGTTCCTTGTATATGTAAATGACCTACCAGAGTCTGTAAATTCATTCATGAATAAGTTTGCATATGATGCAAAGATTGTGAAGAGAGTAAGAAACGAGAACAATGGTAGAGAACTTCAGGAAGATCCAAATAGTCTGCATGAGTGGTCAGAAAAGTGGCTAATGAAATTCAATACTTCAAAATGTAAGGTAATGAGAATGGGTACAAGTGCAAGAAGGCCCAAGCTTGACTACTCGGTGGCTGGAGTACAACTTCAAGAGACAGAAAATGAGAGAGAGCTAGGAGTAAACATACTGGCAGATTTGTCTCCAGAAATACATATAAATGGCATAGTAAGGGCAGCATATGCCTTCTTATCAAATGTAAGGGTAGCCTTCAGGCATATGGACAAGGAAATGTTCAGAAATATTTATGTAACCTATGTGAGGCCAAAACTCGAATATGCAGCCCCCTTTTGGAATCCGCACTTGAAAAAGCACATAGCTAAGCTTGAAAAAGTTCAAAGACATGCCACGAAACTGGTGCCAGAAATACGCAATCTCAGTTATGATGAGAGGCTGAGGGAATTAGACTTACCATCACTCGAAGCTAGAAGAGTGAGGGGGGATATGGTGACAGTCTTTAAATTCCTTCATGGTTATGATAGAGTGGATAGGGATCGATATTTTGATATGGCTGGCTCTAGAACTAGAGGTCATAGTTTGAAGCTTCGTAAGAAAACTTCTTTGCAGGATGTAAGGAAATACTTTTTCAGTGTAAGAGTAGTTGATAATTGGAATTGGCTAAGCGAGGAGGTAGTTAATGCTATCTCAATCCATAGTTTTAAGGACAGGTATGATAAGTATCACTAAGTATAAAATGGAACCGATGAGGAGACGGGAAGATACGAGCTTTGGGCTCTTTCCCGTAAACACAATTAGGTAATCACAATTAGGTAATCACACACACACACACACACACACACACACACACACACACACACACACACACACACACACACACACACACACACACACACACACACACACACACACACACACACACACACACACACACACACACACACACACACACACACACACACACACACACACACACACACACACACACACACACACACACACACACACACACACACACACACACACACACACACACACACACACACACACACACACATATATATCGGTGAGATATACCGTGGGATCACAAGCGAGGGCGAGAACTCGACTGAAGTCTAGGAATTCGCTTCCCTCTCTGCCAACTCTCTTGAGAGAGATGAAGTGCCTGGGCGCCCCCCAAGTGAGCGAGTTTCTTAAGCTCAGTTTCTGATCTCTCCTTTACGTACCTCATCTGTGTAAATGGGTAACATACTCCTCCGTGCCTAAACTGCTAATAAAATTACAAGATCAAATTTATGATGGCAGGGTTTCTTCCTACAGAATTGCCAACTGTGTTAATATTTTTAACCATCTCGTAACCTCTCATTAGATTTTTAATAAAAGTCACCACGTTGTAGTTTGCCTTGTACTTTGAGCCACTTTTAGTTCCCTAATAAACGGTGTAGGTCAAGTTAAGATTTTCCCAATAATCAGCATCGATTTAGCAACAAAATTCTAAAGTTTTGGACCCTTTTCAACCGGCGTTTATTACAGCTACTCCATATAATTGAACAATATTTGTAGCCAAGAACTAGAGCTGCAACTATTACTTTCCTGCTGTGGCTGTCATATACCATTTGATTTAATTCTAATGTTTTCGACATGAGTTGCAAATGATAGATAACTGTCAAGGATAAGTCCCAGGTTCCTATTAAAATGAACAGCACCAATTTATGAAGTTCCTACTTTATTTGCCAAATTTCTAGGCATGCAATCAAAGTAAGGTCTTGGGCCATTATATATAAATTGAGTTTTACTTGAATTTACTCTCAATCCATTTCATGTTGTGTATCACTCTCAAACGGGGATTCCATTTATATGATTAAAGAAAATTTGAGATGTTCGAAACTTTTTGGAATGTAGAAATTGGATGTTCTTCGCAGACAGGACAAGCATAGCGTTCTGGGCAACTGTTCGTGAATAATTTATGATATATGCCAAAAAATAGATGACTGGGTATTGAACCTTGACATGCATCCAATTCAACAGAAAGAGGATCTGAATTTTTCTGTATTACTGCATGATTTCAATATAGTTAGATAATTATTAAATCAGAAATCATCGATACGGAAGCTATCATATCTTATAAGGGTATCGGATGAGAGACACTCAGTTGCTTAAGAAATGGCACATATAGCAAGCAGTGATAACCTAGCCATGATAAATAATAGGTCTAGCTTTGCTACTCTGTTAAAGGAGAGGGTACCAGATATCATTGTGAAGAACTGTTTTCTCCTTAACATGCACTGGTGGCAAAGACGTTGTTGCCTCACCTCAGAGAAGTTCTGTCTATCTGTGTTCAAGTTATGAATTTTATCTGGGGTTCTCCTTTAAGTGGAAGTGAACATCAATTCTCACCTGCCACACAGAAGTGCAATGGCTCTTCTGTGGGAAAATCCTGACCTGTATTGCAGCGCTCAATGATGAGATTGCAATATATCTCCAAGAGTATCAGAATGATTTAACTGAAAACTTTGAGGACGAAATGTTCATCCTCTCTCTGTCCTGTTAAAAAGATATATTCAGCCTTTTGAATGACCTCAAGTTGTCAATCCAAGGCATGTATGTTAGAAACATTGTTTGCACAGAGAAGGTAGAAACCTTCAAGAGGAAGCTTTCACTCTGGAAGTGTCGAATTCATGGGGGGAGTGTGGGAAGCTTTCCTATACACGAAGAGAAATTGAGAGATAAGACAATCAGCCCCATGCTTGTAGAAACTATTGTTGCTCACCTCTCACACCTTGAGTACACCATGGCAAAGTGCTTTGCCAAGGATCATACATTTCCATAATGGATTCATTAGCCTTTCCTGGCAGATATGAGTGATGCTGACAACCTGAAGGAGGGGTTTATTGACCTGCAGGTGGACCAGGGTTGTCAGACAAAATACCGTACGTTACCACTGTTTGGTTTTGGGTGTGAGCAGTTGTAACGTGCTCTGGAATAGCAAGGGCAGTGCTGTAGATGATCACTCCATTTCCAACTACCTACCTCTTTGAAAAGGCATTCTCCACCATGCTCCTGATGAAAACAACTGTTTGGAACCGCCCTCAAGGTGGGCTTCCCCACGATATAAGGGTGGCTCTGGCCAATGCAAAGCCTCAATTTTAGATATTTGTCGCACATAAGCAACAATAAAAATAGCATTGATGAGAGTATGTTTGATTACCCGGATGTGTATGTTTCATTAAATTTGTCTGTGTTCTTTCTTATCGGTTTTTCTTATTGCTTTTGCAATAGTATTGGCATCCTTTATGTGTTTGATTTGGAAAATGAATAAAATAAATAATCAAGCAGTACTGCACTTCGCTTTATTTTATCCTTGTAGTAACCAGATGTCAGACGGAGTTTGGGGGTCAGAAAAGGTTAAGAATAGCCGCTATAGTTCAGCCTGTTCCTAAGAAGTGTGATCACTCTATTCTTTCCAACTAATGAGTTATTGTCCTATGCTATTGCTAAAACATTCGAACTTTGCTCAAGTCTAACTTCTAGGAACATGTTGAATTTAATTCGCTTATCTTCTATTACCAGTATGGTTTCCGCAAGGCAATATCCACTGGTGAATCCTGTCGTATCTTACTCATATGTCATCATCTTCTCTGAGGCACTTTGGGAAATCATCGCCCTTGATATGTCTAAGGACTTTGACAGAGCACAAGGCTCTATTGGCCAAACTCCCTGTTCTGATTTCCAATTTTCTTTCTGATCTTTTTATATTTGTGGTTGTTGATGGTGCAATATCTATATTTAATTCCCTCAGGCCTCCTGAGTCTTTTTTGTTTACTCCCTCTGTCATTGTTATTTTACACTCACTTGTACTGGGAAGGGGTCCAGTTAGGATTCGAAATATAGCGTTATTTTTTCTGTGTTGATTCACTGA
>JAXCGZ010002677.1:0-5000 GCA_037179515.1 Halocaridina rubra
TGAGTCTTTTACCCTATTTAGATATATTAGAGTACCCATTACTTTTTTATAAATTTCATCTATATGCATTTCAAAATTCATGTAACGGTCAAAATAGACACCTAGGTTCTTTACCGAGTTCATTGGCTTAATGATATTACCGTTAAAATTTATATGAAGATTGTCATCAACTTCTGATAATAATTGTCTGGATCCGATAAGAATAGATTGGGTTTTAGTTTCATTAAGTAACAGACCATTTTTTAGAAAGTAACGTTTAGCCATATACAAAATTTCTTCTGCTCTACGAATAATATTTTCTAAATCATTAATTTCTCCTTCAATTAAGATTTGAGTATCGTCAGCATATTGAATGACATAACAGTTAGGTAAATATTTTACTAGATCGTTTACATATATTAGAAAAAGTATAGGTCCTAGGATCGATCCCTGAGGGACCCCAAACAATACCTTCTTGCGACTTGAGACTACATCTTTTATTCTGACTGACTGGTAGCGGTTTTTTAAATAGTTCTCGAACCAGCTTGGGTCAATGTTCATTTTTTTGCATTTTTCTAATAGAGTGGTATGGTGTACACTATCAAAAGCTTTAGAAAGATCGAGTAGTAGTAGCAATGATATTTTCTTATTATCTATATTTTTGTATATTTCATCTGATATTTTCAATAAGGCAGTTTCAGTTGATAATTTTGGC
This sequence comes from Halocaridina rubra, assembly GCA_037179515.1. Lineage (NCBI taxonomy): Eukaryota > Metazoa > Arthropoda > Malacostraca > Decapoda > Atyidae > Halocaridina > Halocaridina rubra. Next base: position 695 of record JAXCGZ010002677.1, read on the forward strand.
CTGAAACCGTGTTGACTTTTTGCAATAAGTTTATTTTTTTCAAGAAACTCACTTAACTGATTTGCAACAATCTTTTCAAGTATCTTTGATAAAATTGGTAGTAAAGAGATTGGTCTATAGTTAGAGACGTCGTCAGGATTTCCATTTTTAAAACCAGGAATTACATGGGGATTTTTCCATAAATCTGGGTAGATATTGGTAACTATGGAAGTATTGATTATTACCGTCAGATAATAAGCTATTACAAATAATGAATCTCTAATAAAACGAAAACAAATTCCATCTGATCCATATGCATTAGAGTCTTTCAGATTTTTTATTACTAAGATTACTGTATTACAATCTACTGTAGTAGGGTTAAAGACATCATTACTTCTATTGAATGCACTATGTTCTTGAACATTATTATTATTATTACTACCATCATCACTATTATCATTACCATTACTACCACCATCATTATTATTTACACCATTATCAACATTTCTATTATTATTACTACTACCATCATCATTATTATTACCACCATTACTATTATTGATTTCATTTATTATTTCTTTTTTTGTTTTTTCAAAGTTTTTTTTCCCCACTTCAGCGAAAAAATTATTGAACTCTTCTGCTTTAGCACTTACATCTACCTCATCGGGTATAATTGATATGTTACTACTTTTATTACAGTTATTGGAAAGCATGGTTTTAGCAATTTTCCATGTATCAGAGATATTGCCTTTAGCGTTTTGAAATTCATTTTTGTAATACTGTTTCTTACTGTTACTTAATAATGATTTTACTTGTTTCTTATGCTCTGTAAACTTTTCTCTTAAAGGGATATTATCTCTTTGTAGTTTTACTTCATTTTGTAGTTTGTCTCTTTCTTTCATAATGTTTTTTATGTCATCTGTTATCCAAGGAGCGGGGGGACGAAATATTTCTCTTGTCACGAGTGGTGCACATCGATCTATACATGATGATAAGACACTGGTTAAAATATTTACTTGTGTATTAATATTATCGGTATATAGAATTTCATTTAATTTATGTACTTCATTCATAAGTAAACTACAAAGTAATTCTTGTGAATAATTTCTTAAGCATCTGAATGTTTTAAAGATTGGTTGTCTCTTTGGTTTGCGAATATTTAGGGACGTTACAATTTCCTCGTGGTCTGCTATAGGGCTTGGCATTACGTCACACTTAGTTATCATATGTTTGGAGTTTGTTATTACTAGATCGATTTGGGAAACTGAAGTGGGAGTGATTCTAGTTGGTTTATTTATAATCTGTTCTAGATTTAAATTCTTAATAAGTCTACTCATTTTATTTTCTCTTTTTAGTTGATCATCATTAAAATCGCCATATATAAAAACTGGTTTGTTTTTTAAAATTATCTCCTTAAAAACGTCCAAAATATAGCTAAAAGAGGTTACCGAGGCTTTGGGGTGGCGGTACACGCAGCCTATGATAATAGAAGGAAACTTTTTATGTTGGACAGAGATCCATTTATCTTCCACTCCTTCGTGCTTCTCAGTTTCAAGATTTAGTTCAGTGGCCTTCAAATAATTTTTAACATATAAACATACACCTCCACCTCTACCACTGTCATAGCGATAAATATTATATGAAGGAATATTAATAAATGCATTGTTAATTGACGGATACAGCCATGATTCGCTAATGCAAAGAACATCAATATTTTCTTGTACAAGCATATGTTCAATTTCTAGTATATGGGATAACAGGGATTGTGCATTTATATGTACGACAGATAATCTATCATTATATTTACAAGTAACTTTCACATCGGCACTGTCTTCTTGGCCATGATTCTAATAATAATCATTATTTTTACATAATCTACTCTTATGACCATATTCATGACATACATTACATTTAACTTTATGATCAAATCTACAATTTGATTGGCGGTGATTGAACTCACCACAATTATAACATCCATATCTTTGACTTTGCACATAATCATAATCCCTTCTTTCTCTGTTTTGTTTGTAAGTATGACTTATCCTAGTGTTGGTATTGCTGTATCGTCCCTGGGAGCCAGTATCACCATGTCTACCACGCGAGAAATTATTATAATCATAATCCCTTCTTTCTCTATTTTGTTTGTTAGTATGACTTAGCCAGGTGTTTGTATTGCTGTATCGTCCCTGGGAGCCAGTATCACCATATCTACCACGCAAGAAACTATTTTTGACTCCCGTATTTTGGCCTCTATTTTGATAAAATCTAACTGTATTGTTACCTTTAACATTCATGTTCACTCTATTGTCACTACCTCCTCTGTCACTTTTATCATTAGATTTCATTTTATTGTTGCTAGCATTAAACAAATTTGATTTTACTGTTTTCCAATCTCGGCAGATAAAGTCACTTGTACAAACAGAAGAAATAGCATCCAATAGTCTGATTGCTCCAATTCTATTAAGTAAATCATTTTCCATATCATCTCGAATTTCGTAACAGCTAATATCAATATCACCAGTTCCAAATTTGAAAAACTCTGCTGTCTTAATGAATGTAACCCCATTGTTATTACACCATTCATGCAACTGGGTATTATATTGATATATTCTATCAGGCAAACCACTTGTCTTCAAACTTGGGACTAGTTCACAAACCTTGACCTCAATATCTTTGTTTTTCCCCTGAAGTTCAGCGATTACAGTCCCAAGGGTATCAAGAATTGTTTCTAGGGTAGCATCTTCGTCAAGTAGATCTTGTGTTCCGCAGTAGATAACACATTCCTTTGGCAAGTGATCAAGTTCCTCACTTATCCAAGATTTTAGTATCTTCAAGTTTGCTTCTGGAAGTGTTCTTATTTCTGCATGTTCATGAAGGTCGCTTGATTTTATTTCTTTTAAGTAAGAGTCGCCAATCAATAAGGTATTTCCTTCAAGGGGTGCGTTCGTACGTCTGGCATGGGTATTTGTTTCACTGAGGTTTTGTATTGCTTCTTGATTTTGTTTAATGGTTTCCTGTGCCAAGAATAATTTTGTTTTTAGTTCTTGTATTTCTCTCTCCTTTTCTGTTAAAGACTTGTTCATTACGCAAAATTTGTCGTTAGTTTCTCGAACAAATTTTTGAAATATGTGGTACAGTTCTGTCGAATCGTAAGTTTCGTTCTCTCTCTCGTGGGTAGCATCATGTGACGATGGTGATTCATCAATGCTTCTATAATATGTTATCACTTTATCAATCAAATTTTCTTTAGTTGTCCATATACCAGTAAGGCCCAACTGAAAGCAGTGTTTTTGCAATTCGCTTTTTGTATATTTACCAAGAAGTTCTCGTGACGGATTCTCGAGAGTGGCCAGTGGTGGGTTGCGTCTTACCACTCTTTCTTCCGTCGTTTCCTCGAGAGGATTATCGTCTTTGTTTGTGAGATCAAATGAATTATCCATTTTTCAAATGTATTTAGAAAGGCCTACAAAACAATAGAGAGAGAGAGAGAGAGAGAGAGAGAGAGAGAGAGAGAGAGAGAGAGAGAGAGAGAGAGAGAGAGAGAGAGAGAGTATCTTTTTCCTTCCTGCAATACTAATGCGTTTTTACCATAGCAGTAAGCCCACAGAGAGAGAGAGAGAGAGAGAGAGAGAGAGAGAGAGAGAGAGAGAGAGAGAGAGAGAGAGAGAGAGAGAGAGAGAAAATTTCTTCCTTCCTGCAATACAAATGTGTTTTTTGTTGTGGTAATAAACCAAGAGAGAGAGAGAGAGAGAGAGAGAGAGAGAGAGATGGATATGTTAGTGCTGAGTGAAGATAATGTGACAGTGCGTGTGTGAGAGGAGATTCTGAAAGAAAATCACCCTGCAGAACCGTTGTTATTGGGTCTCTGAATGGGCGTAATTGTGTTAAATAGATTTTGTCTGAGTGACTGATGTTGCATCTCTCTCTCTCTCTCTCTCTCCTCTCTCTCTCTCTCTCTCTCTCTCTCTCTCTCTCTCTCTCTCTCCTCTCTCTCTCTCTCGCAGGTCTCCCAGACTCTAGATATGCCACAGTACACCTCCTGTAAACTATGCGACCATCCTAATGCTAACACTCTTGACCACTATTGTCTTCAGTGCCCCACAGTGAGAGATGATTTACCACGAGGTCAGAACTTAATACAGATCTGCTCATTTTTACTTAATGATGACAACCTTGATGTTATTCTTGGTCGTTATCCTCACTTTGGTGGCCATTAATTATATTGAATTATACATATATTTTCTGTATGTTGCTGTATAATTCTGTTTGTGCATTCTGCGTTTCTCTGAGCTTTACTTTTGCATATAATGTACTCTGTGCTGCCATA
>JAXCGZ010002677.1:10000-41088 GCA_037179515.1 Halocaridina rubra
TATATATATATATATATATATATATATATATATATATATATATATATATATATATATATATATATAGGGGAAGTGGCATTTGGTGATGTGACGGGTAGGGTGTCTGGGGTTGAAAGTAGGAGAGTGAGAGAAGGTGTGACATTATTGCTGAGTGAATGGATGGTAAATCAGGTAGTGGAATGGAAAGAAGTGTCATCTAGGCTGATGTGGGTGAGGGCTAGGATAGGAAGGGAATGTTGGGCTTTTGTTAGTGAGTATGGGCCAGGATGTGAGAGAAGTGAGGAAGAGCGGGATGAATTCTGGAATGAGTTAACTAGATGTGTGGATGGTCTGAGTAGAAGGAACTATGTAGTTGTGTTGGGTGACTTGAATGCCAGAGTGGGTGATGGAGAGATAGAAGGTGTTGTAGGAAAGTATGGGGTACCAGGTGGGAATGAGAGTGGCGAGAGACTGTTAGATATGTGTGTGGAGCAAGAGTTGGTGATAGGTAATAGTTTATTTAAGAAGAAGTTAATAAATAAGTATACATGGATGAGAGTGGCAAATGGAAGAGTGAAAGAAAGAGCATTGATGGATTATGTGTTGGTAGCAAAGAGCATGATTGGTAGAGTGAAGGATGTACATGCATTCAGGGGTGTGGCTGTTGGGATGTTTGATCATTTTTTGGTTGAAGCAAAAGAGGTAGTAGCAAAAGAGTGGGGAAGTAGTGTGGGGGGTTGTAGAAGGGAAATAGTGAAGGTGGAAGAGTTGAAAAAGCCAAAGAAGAGACAGGAATATCAGGACAGCTTGAGAGTGACATATGACAGGGTGAAAGAAAGAGAAGTTGGGGAGTTAGGGGAGGAATGGGGGTTGATGAAAGAATGTTTTGTGGGACATGCAAGTGATGTGTGTGGAAAGAGGTTTGTTGGAGGTGGCATGAGGAGGGGCAGCGAGTGGTGGAATGAAGGGGTGAAAATGAAGGTGGAAGAGAAAAAGAGGGCTTTTGAGGAATGGCTGCAGTGTAAAAGTAGGGAGAAGTATGAAAGATATAGGGAGAAAAATGTGGAAACCAAGCGGAAGGTAGAGGAAGAGAAGAGGTTGGCAAATGTTAGGTCTGGACAGGATTTTAGTAGGTCATATGTGGAGAATAAAAAGAAGTTTTGGAAAGAAGTGAAGAGAGCAAGGAAGGGTGGATCGAGGATGGAAGAGACAGTGAAAGATGTGAATGGACAGATGTTAAGAGGGAACAATGAAAGGAAAAGATGGGCAGAATATTTTGAGTGCTTGCTGAATGTTGAGGAAGATAGAGAGGCAGCTATAGTGGCAGTGGGAGGAGTTCAAGGGCCAGTAATGGGAGATGAAAATGAGAGAGAGATTTCAAGAGAGGCGGTGAAAAGAGCATTGTATGAAGCGAAAGCAGGTAAAGCACCTGGAATGGATGGTGTGAGAGCGGAGATGTTGAAAGAATGGGGTGTGACTTCATTGGAATGGTTAGTGAGAGTGTTTAATATATGCTTTATGTTGTCATTGGTGCCAGTGGATTGGGTGATTGCCTGTATAGTGCCTCTATACAAAGGTAAGGGAGATATGTATGAATGCAGTAATTTTAGGGGTATAAGTTTGTTGAGTGTGGTAGGAAAAGTGTATGGTAGGATACTGGTTAATAGGATTAGGGATAAGACAGAATATGTGATCGCGGAAGTGCAGAGTGGTTTTAGGAGAGGTAGAGGTTGTATAGATCAGATTTTATAGTTAGGCAGTTATGTGAGAAATATTTAGCAAAGGGTAAGGATGTGTATTTTGCATTTTTGGATCTGGAGAAAGCATATGATAGAGTTGATAGAGAGGCTATGTGGAATGTTTTGAGATTATATGGAATCAATGGTAAATTGTTGCATGCAGTGAAGAGTTTGTATGAGGGTAGTAGAGCTTGTGTTAGGGTAGGGAATGAAGTGAGTGAGTGGTTTCCAGTGAGTGTGGGACTGAGACAGGGATGTGTGATGTCACCATGGCTGTTCAATTTGTATATTGATGGAGTTGTAAGAGAGGTGAATGAGCGAGTGCGTGGTCGAGGTTTGAGAATGGTAGATGGGGATGATAACGAGTGGGAGCTGAATCAGTTGCTGTTTGCAGATGATACTGTGGTGGTGGCAGATTCAGAGGAAAAGCTGTTTCAGTTAGTGTCAGAATTTGGAATGGTGTGTGAGAGAAGGAAGCTGCGAGTGAATGTGGGAAAGAGTAAGGTTATGAGGTGTACAAGAAATGAGGATGGCGCTGGATTGAATGTTATGTTGAATGGAGAGACACTTGAGGAGGTTAATCAGTTTAAGTATTTAGGCTCGGTTATAGCTGCAAATGGTGGAGTGAAAGCAGATGTGTGTCACAGAGTGAATGAAGGATGTAAAGTGTTGGGTGCATTGAAAGGAGTGATGAAGAATAGAGGGTTGGAAATGAATGTTAAGAAAGTTTTGTATGAGAAAGTGGTTGTGCCAATTGTGATGTATGGATCAGAGTTATGGGGTATGAAAATAAGTGAGAGACGGAAACTAAATGTGTTTGAGATGAAATGCCTGAGGAGTATGATTGGTGTATCTCGATTGGATAGGGTTAGAAATGAAGTGGTGAGAGCAAGAACGGGTGTGAGGAGAGAAATTGCAGCCAGAGTAGATATGAATGTTCTGAGATGGTTTGGCCATGTGGAAAGGATGGATGATGAAAGGCTGCTGAAAAAGGTGATGAATGCGAGAGTTGATGGGAGAAATGCTAGTGGGAGGCCCAGGTTTGGATGGATGGATGGAGTAAGGAGAGCCCTGAATGATAGGAGGATGGATGTGAGGAAAGCAAGCGAGCGTGCTAGGTATAGGAATGAGTGGCGAGCGATTGTGACGCGGCTCTGATGGGCATCTACTGTTACCACGGGGCTGCATCTTACAGAGATAGCCCTGTGGTAGGGGCAGTAGGAGGAGCTGGCAGTTATGAAGCGACACAGGTTGTGGAAGAACCGGGAGGATGGGCTGTGGCACTCCAGCAGTGCCATCTGAACGGTCGCTAGCTCCCTCGTCATTGCCCATAGAGCAAAGTAATCCCCCTATTTGTTTTCCTTTCTTGATGTCGGCTACCCCCCAATTAAAGGGGTTAACAGCCAAGGTATATGTATGTATGTATATATTTATATATATATATATATATATATATATATATATATATATATATATATATATATATATATATATATATATATATATATATATATATATATATATATATATATATATATATATATATATATATATATATATATATATATATATATATATATATGTATATATATATATTTATATATCTGTATATATATATATATATATATATATATATATATATATATATATATATATATATATATATATATATATATATATATATATATATATATATATGTATATATATATATATATATATATATATATATATATATATATATATATATATATATATATATATATATATATATATATATATATATATATATATATATGTATGTATATGAATCATTATATATATATATATATATATATATATATATATATATATATATATATATATATATATATATATATATATATATATATATATATATATATATATATATATATATAATATATATATATATATATATATATATATATATATATATATATATATATATATATATATATATATATATATATATATATATATATATATATATATATATATATATATATATATATATATATATATATATATATATATATATATATAGTAAGGAAGCCCATCATTGAAAAAAAATTTATAAAACAATGCTATATTTCGGATCCTAACTGTATCCCTTCTCAAGTTGTGCTTGAGAAGGGATCCAGTTAGGTTCCGGAATATAGCATTGTTTTATAAGTTTTGTTTCACTGATGGGCTTCTTACTATTTAGTGCTGTATGCTAACAGTTTAGATTTATATATATATATATATATATATATATATATATATATATATATATATATATATATATATATATATATATATATATATATATATATATATATATATATATATATATATATATATATATATATATATATATATATATAGTGTATTTGTGTGTATAAAGAAACTACTTTTGGTAAATAAATGAAGTTTTAATCTGTTTAAATAATGAGTAATTATATCTCTAAATATATATATATATATATATATATATATATATATATATATATATATATATATATATATATATATGTATATATATATATATATATATATATATATATATATATATATATATATATATATATATATATATATATATATATATATATATATATATATATATATATATATATATATATATATATATATATATATATATATATATATATATATATGTATATTATAATTATTAAATTTCCAGCTAGTATAGATATAATTATACATCATGAGAAGAAGAAAATAAATACAAATATTTATGAATAAGTAAATATGTAGATACATATATAATTAAACGAATAAACTTGTGAATAATTACATACATTGATATATGGAAAGAAAGAAAGAAAGAAAGGCCGCAATTAAAATTTCTCTTTCCAAAACCCTTTCCTCAACTCTCATATACAGATGTATGGTCATAATCCCTTCATTAGAATATACAACATACACGACTCAGTATGGCCGCTGAGTTAATGAGCAATATGTATTCATTCGAATTTTATGTATGTTTTATGTATTTCCTTTTGATTATTCCCATATCATATGAATACCCATGTTTAAACATGCGAGAATTTACAGGAATGTGGTTTATAAATAGTTTTAATGCATTATATATTGTCGATTTTACGTCACGGACTCTCTTTTCCACTAAGGGTTAGGACGGTGTCTTCTTGCAAAGGACTTTGGTTTTTGGTAAGTATAACCGTTTCCCTGAGTGAATGCCCTTTTTGACCTCAGACCGTGGTGGGCCTTGAAACCTCGACCTGATGAATCAAAGTCGTGACCGTTACCACTCAGCCACGGTGTCCACTAGTTTTAATAGAAAATATGTGTAGAAATATGTGTATTTGAGGGGGCCACAGGTAATTAGGAATGGCATCCAGCCATAATCCACCAGCTGAAGCATGTCTATAACCCCCCCCCCCTATTCGAATGGAAGCCTATTGTGTAACATAAAGCTGTGCTTTGTGGATATATTTGAATACTATTGAAAATATATTACTATATGTTATTGTAAGTAGTTCAGTGTATACAGTACAACTAATCATTTGAGGAGCAAGCCCGTTCAGTTCGGTTCAGGTTCAAAACACCTTCTCAGGTTTTTATTTGTGCATTTTTCAGACTTGGGTCAGTTTTGGTTCACGGAATATGCACTTTTAAATCATTGTTTTGTCTGTCTTCGCATTGTTTATGGCTGGTCTTAAATTGATGTGAGAAGTTTAGGAGCAATCTCATAATAGGCAACTGCAGTCAATTTAGGTGCTTAATCTTTTATTGAGGCAAGAGGCAATTGCCATATTAAGGAATGTGGTTGAATAAGGATTTATGATATCTTAGTTTTGTAAACTGAGGTTAGGTTAGGTAAGGCAAGACTAGATAACCTAACCTAACCAAACAAAAAAATTTGAATGCAGGTACTTCATCTGGGATTGAGGTACATATGGGGGCCTGTTCTGCGAATGATCTATTTTTTCAGCTAGATACAGATAAAAAAGTAATCGCACAAACCTTATTGTTGCTTAAAGTCAGTACTTGGTATTTGGTCATAAACTGTCAATAAATTAGATAAGATTTTTAAACGTGTAACTGTGTGCTATATTAAAACATGCTTGAACTATGTATTATAGTTTTTATTCACATTTAAACGTTTTTTTTTAGTTATTAATGATTCATATTAAGACGTTTTAAAGTTATTACTGAATCATATTAATACGTTTTATAGATTTTACTGACTCATATTAAGACGTTTTATAGATATTATTCATTCTTATGTAAATGTTTTATTGATTTAAATTATTCATATAAAATCGTTATATAGATATTGTTTATGCATTACAATGCGTTTCATAGATTTTAATTATTCATGTTAAGAGGTTTTATAGAGTTTATTTTTTCATATTAAAACATGTATGTTAGCAACAGTTGATAAATATTGCTTTATACTGGCATCTTTTATTATAACAATTATTACTAGAGAGAGAGGAGAGAGAGAGAGAGAGAGAGAGAGAGAGAGAGAGAGAGAGAGAGGAGAGAGAGAGAGAGAGAGAGAGTTATGATCATAGCTATTATCGTTGGAGATAGATAAATAAATAGATAGAGAGAAAGAGAGAATTTATTATTATAGCTGCTATTTTTGGAGATAGATTGATTGATTGATAGATAGAGAGAAAGAGAGTAATTGATAATATTGTAGCTGCTATTATTTAAGATAGCTAGATAGTTAAATAGATAGATAGATAGATAGATAGATAGATATATAGATAGATAGATAGGAAGAGAGAGAGAGAGAGAGAGAGAGAGAGGAGAGAGAGAGAGAGAGAGAGAGAGAGAGAGAGAGAGAGAGAGAGAGAGAGAGAGAGAATAAAATAGAATAGAGTGTGGCATACTCCATTGATAAGTGGTAATTTCAACTACTTTGAGACAAAGAAATCTTTCCTAAGTTGTCACATCCACATTTAGCTTAAAAGAAGCTCAACCAGGCATTCCTCCGTGACTTCGTAGGGCTGAACTTTGCTTTGCAATAACAGAGGACGCGAGTTCGATTCCGCCTCGTTCCATGCCCCTGCATTAGCTCTGCATATCTATATACAAGAGTCATATTCCCCCTTATAAAGGGGGTGGCTAAGTCAAAGCAAATTACACTGTCTCTTTGCGGGAAGAAAATGCAGAGGTGGGGATTCCCGGTCATTTCTCTCCGCCCCATTAAGTCAGCTTTTACGGCACGTAAGGAATGCCCCTGTAGTTACAGTTTCAGTTAGTCATCTCCAGGATAAGGGGGGGGGGGTGAGAGTAGTGGCATCTGTTGTTTTCTAGATCCTGTCACCTCAGCAGCCATAATGATTACACCATAATAATAATAATAATAATAATAATAATAATAATAATAATAATAATAATAATAATAATAATAATAATAATTATTATTATTATTATTATTATTATTATTATTATTATTATTATTATTATTATTATTATTATTGTTATTATTATTATTATTATTATTATTATTATTATTATTATTATTATTGTTATTATTATTATTATTATTATTATTATTATTATTATTATTATTATTATTATTATTATTATTATTATTATTATTATTATTATTTTTATTATTATTATTATTATTATTATTATTATTATTATTATTATTATTATTATTATTATTATTATTATTATTATTCGTCTACATCTTTTCCCACTTTTATGTGGGGTCGATGTTTCTGGTCAGTGTTCTCCATATGTTTCTACCCTATCCCTCATCACTCAACAAACCTTTAGACCTCAGGTCGTCATTGATGCAATCCATCCACCTACGCTTTGGTCTCCCTCTCCTTCTCCTACCCAATATATCCATTTCCATCACCCTCCTCCCAACATACTGTTCATCCCTCCTAACGACATGATACCATCTTCGTCTACTTTCTTGTGTCTTATCTGATATTTCTCTAACTTTTGAGGTACCTCTAATTACCTCGTTTCTGATCTTATCGCTTCTTGTCACCCCACACATCCATCTCAACATCCTCATCTCTGCCACATCCAGTTTTTTCTCTTATGTCTTCGTTATTGCCCAGGTCTCTGCTCCATACATCTTCACAGGTCTCACAACTGTCTTATGCACTTTACCCCTCAACTTAATCCCTATTCTCCTGTCGCACAGCACCCCAGACTCTTTCTTCAAGTTCTTCCATCCCACTTGTATTCTGTGGGTTATATCTGAATCTAGGTCACCATCCTCTGCTACTGTTGATCCCAAATACTTGAACTTTTCAACTCTTTTCAACACCTCCCCCTGCAAACTGACCTCCCCATCCTCATCATCTCTCAACCTCAAGTACTCTGTCTTCTTCCTGCTGATTCTCAGTCCTCTACCCTCCATCACTCTTCTCCACTCCTCAAGCTTCTCCTCCACTACCTCTCGTCTGTTGCTACAAAGTACAATGTCATCTGCAAAGAGCATACACCATGGTAACTGATCTCTAATACTCTGGGTTACTACATCCAAAACCATATCAAATAGATATGGACTCAAAGTAGACCCTTGCTGCAGACCAACATTTACTGGAAGACTTTTTGTCAAGCCCACACTGCTCTTAACATTTGCCTCTGCCTTCTCATGCATATCTCGGATGATTCTTACATATTTCTCGGGGATTCCCTTTTCTCTAATACACCTCCACACCTCTTGACGCGGTACTCGATCATATGCCTTTTCCAGGTCAATAAAGACCATATGTAGTCCTTTCTGTATCTCCCGATGTTTTTCCATCATTTGTCTCAAGGCAAATATGGCATCCACTGTCCCTCTTCCAGATATGAAGCCAAACTGTTCATCCCCAATTGTCGTTACCTCTCTGAGTCTCCTCTCTATGATCTTCTCCCATTATTATTATTATTATTATTATTATTATTATTATTATTATTGTTATTATTATTATTGTTATTATTATTATTATTATTATTATTATTATTATTATTATTATTATTATTATTATTATTATTATTATTATTATTATTATTATTATTATTATTATTCGTCTACATCTTTTCCCACTTTTATGTGGGGCCGATGTTTCTGGTCAGTGTTCTCCATATGTTTCTGCCCCATCCCTCATCACCCAACAAACCTTTAGACCTCAGGTCGTCATTGATGCAATCCATCCACCAACGCTTTTGTCTCCCTCTCCTTCTCCTACCCTATATATCCATTTCCATCACCCTCCTCCCAACATACTGTTCATCCCTCCTAACGACATGATACCATCTTAGTCTACTTTCTTGTGTCTTATCTGATATTTCTCTAATTTTTGAGGTACCTCTAATTACCTCGTTTCTGATCTTATCGCTTCTTGTCACCCCACACATCCATCTCAACATCCTCATCTCTGCCACATCCAGTTTTTTCTCTTATGTCTTCGTTATTGCCCAGGTCTCTGCTCCATACATCTTCACAGGTCTCACAACTGTCTTATGCACTTTACCCCTCAACTTAATCCCTATTCTCCTGTCGCACAGCACCCCAGACTCTTTCTTCCAGTTCTTCCATCCCGCTTGTATTCTGTGGGTTATATCTGAATCTAGGTCACCATTCTCTGCTACTGTTGATCCCAAATACTTGAACTTTTCAACTCTTTTCAACACCTCCCCCTGCAAACTGACCTCCCCATCTTCATCATCTCTCAACCTCAAGTACTCTGTCTTCTTCCTGCTGATTCTCAGTCCTCTACCCTCCATCACTCTTCTCCACTCCTCAAGCTTCTCCTCCACTACCTCTCGTCTGTTGCTACAAAGTACAATGTCATCTGCAAAGAGCATACACCATGGGAACTGATCTCTAATACTCTGGGTTACTACATCCAAGACCATATCAAATAGATATGGACTCAAAGTAGACCCTTGCTGCAGACCAACATTTACTGGCAGACTTTTTGTCAAGCCCACACTGCTCTTAACATTTGCCTCTGCCTTCTCATGCATATCTCGGATGATTCTTACATATTTCTCGGGGATTCCCTTTTCTCTAATACACTTCCACACCTCTTGACGCGGTACTCGATCATATGCCTTTTCCAGGTCAATAAAGACCATATGTAGTCCTTTCTGTATCTCCCGATGTTTTTCCATCATTTGTCTCAAGGCAAATATGGCATCCACTGTCCCTCTTCCAGACATGAAGCCAAACTGTTCATCCCCAATTGTCGTTACCTCTCTGAGTCTCCTCTCTATGATCTTCTCCCATATCTTCATAGTATGACTTAACTTTATACCTCTATAGTTTCCACACTCCTGAATGTCTCCCTTCCCTTTATAGATTGGGATGATTAGACTTCCTCTCCACTCCTCTGGCATCTTTTCTTGACTAAAGATCTTTTGCATTAAGTCCCACAAGATATCTATGCCTTCCTCTCCAAGACTCTTCCATACCTCCACTAGCATCTTATCAGGCCATGCTGCCTTTTCATTTTTCATTTTCCTTGCTGCCCGCTCTACCTCTCTTCTAGCCACTGTTGTTGTAAGTGCTTCATTTGGAAGTCCATCTTCATATACTGCTCTTGGGTTCTCTTCATTTAGTAATCCTTCAAAATAAGTTTCCCATCTGCTTTTTATTTCTTCCTCTTCTGCTAGAACTACTCCATGGTTATCCTTTATTTGTCTTACTTGGGTCAAGTCCTTGGTTGCAGCATCTCGGGCCTTGGCAATTCGCTATAGTTTCTTCTCTCCTTTTGGTGTTTCCAGCTCTTCATAGACTTCATTCAATGTCTCTGGCTTTGCTTTTGCTACTGCTCTCCTTGCCTCTTGCTTTGCCTGCTTGTACTCTTCTTTATCCTACCCAAGGCTTGATAAATCTGCCTTTTTCTTAGCTTCTTTATTGTTCTTCACCCATTCTTGCACTTCCACATTCCACCACCATGACTCTTTATCATTTGGTGGTTTCCTTCCTGATGACTTTCCAAGTACCTCCTCACCAACCCTCAAAATCACCTTACTATTCTCTGTCCACCATTCTTGTACATCCTCATGCAACCTTATCTCTTCCAACACTCTTCCCTTAAACACAGCTCCCAGCTCTGCATCTTCCAATCTCCACCACTTTATCTTTGGGTATATCCTCGGCTTCTTACTTTTCCTACATTTCCTGAGCCTGCAATCAGTTACTACTATCCTATGTTGCACTGCTACACTCTCCCCATTTATTACTTTACAGTTACTAATCTCCTTCAGGTGGTCTCTCCTACACAACAATTAATCTATCTGGCTCTCCCTTCCACCACTACTGTAAGCAATCACTCTGTTTTCCTATTTCTCAAAGAATGTGTTGACCAATGCCAGATCAAATGCCACTGCAAAATCATTCACTCTCTCTCCCCCTTCATTTCTCTCACCCACCCCCCAGCCCCCATGAACTCTACCTATCCCATCCCTCCCAATTCCCAAGTGGCCATTTAGATCTCCTCCCAAAATTACCCTCTCCCTTATAGGAATTATTCTAAGCTCCTGGTCTATCTCCTCCCAGAATGCATCCTTCACCTCCACTGTACAACCAGTTTGTGGGGCATAGGCACATACCACATTGGCTACCTTTTCTCCCAGTCCCAGCTTTAAACTCATAATTCTGTCACTCTTTCTATTCACACCAAGTAAGCTTTCCTTCAGGTCTTTGGATAGTATTATTCCTACCCCATTCCTCCCTTCCTCATTTGCTCCACTATAGAACAATTTGCAACCCTCACCCAGTTCCCTTGCCTTATTTCCTTTCCACCTGGTCTCCTGCATACACAGCATTCCAGTTCTCCTCCTCTCCATCACGTCCACCAATTTTCGCCCCTTCCCAGTCATCGTCCCCACATTAAGAGTGCCCACCTGCAGCACCACCTCTGACACTCTCCCTCGAGCTTGCCTTTTTAACCTAGCCTGCCCATGACTGGGTAGCCCTTGCTGTCTTTCCGGAGGAGTCATGCGAAGCCCCAACGCGTCGCCTATGGGGAACACCATAGTATGGTGATTATTCTCGTTATTTGTGCTGGCCAAATTTTGGTTTAGGCAAAATTTTTATGGCCGGATCAAGTGGCCATTTAGATCTCCTCCCAAAATTACCCTCTCCCTTATAGGAATTATTCTAAGCTCCAGGTCCATTGTCTCTCAAAATACATCCTTCTCCTCCGCTGTACAACCAGTTTGTGGGGCATAGGCACATACCACATTGACTACAGTTTCTCCCAGTCCCAGCTTTAAACTCATAATTCCGTCACTTTCTATTCACACCAAGTAAGCTTTCCTTCAGGTCTTTGGATAGCATTATTCCTACCCCATTCCTCCCTTCCTCATTTGTTTCACTATAGAACAATTTGCAACTCTCACCCAGTTCCCTCACCTTATTTACTTTCCACCTGGTCTCCTGCACACACAGCACTCAAGTCTCCTGCTCTCCATCAATCCACCACTTTTCGCCCCTTCCCAGTCATCGTCCCCACATTAAGAGTGCCCACCCGCAGCACCACCTCTGACACTCTCCCTCGAGCTTGCCTCTTTAACCTAGCCTGCCCATGACTGGGTAGCCCTTGATGTCTTTCCGGAGGAGTCATGCGAAGCCCCAACGCGTCGCCTATGGGGAACGCCCTAGTATGGTGATTATTCTCGTTATCTGTGCCGGCCATATTTTGGTTTAGGCAAAATTTTTATGGCCGGAACAAGTGGCCATTTAGATCTCCTCCCAAAATTACCCTCTCCCTTATAGGAATTATTCTAAGCTCCAGGTCCATGTTCTCCCAAAATACATCCTTCTCCTCCACTGTACAACCAGTTTGTGGGGCATAGGCACATACCACATTGACTACAGTTTCTCCCAGTCCCAGCTTTAAGCTCATAGTTCCGTCACTTTCTATTCACACCAAGTAAGCTTTCCTTCAGGTCTTTGGATAGTATTATTCCTACCCCATTCCTCCCTTCCTCATTTGTTTCACTATAGAACAATTTGCAACCCTCACCCAGTTCCCTCACCTTATTTACTTTCCACCTGGTCTCCTGCACACACAGCACTCAAGTCTCCTGCTCTCCTTCAATCCACCAATTTTCGCCCCTTCCCAGTCATCGTCCCCACATTAAGAGTGCCCATCCGCAGCACCTCATCTGACACTCTCCCTCGAGCTTGCCTCTTCAACCAAGCCCGCCCATGACTGGGTAGCCCTTGCTGTCTTTCCGGAGGGGTCAGGCGAAGCCCCAACGCGTCGCCTATGGGGAACACCCTAGTATGGTGCCTATTCACAATATCTGTACTGGTCATATTTTGGTTTAGGCAAAATTTTTATGGCTGGATGCCTTTCCTGCCGCCAACCCTCCCCATTTACCCGGGCTTGGGACCGGCACCAAGTTGAGGCTGGCTTGCCCCCCTCAGTGGCTGGGTTAACGCCACCCTCTCAAACTTCTCCATTTTCAACTTAACCAATACCAGTGATTGAAGGCCAGCATAAACACTCGCTCACATTGGGGAAGCCAATAAACTTGTTGTAAGGGGACGTTCCCAAAGTATGAATGGACCTTGGTACTCGCGAACCCTAAGAACGAGATCCCTGAAAATCGTAAGGGCTTAACTTTAACAACAAGTTTTTTATGGGCTTCCATAATAGGAGTAGTGTTTAGTACTGGCCTTCCCAGTACTGGTAAGTTGAAAACAAAGAAATCGGAGATAGCAGCATGTTAAATTTGAAAAATCTTTGAGTATTTATTTTTTCTCGATAGCGAAATTCGTCTTGAAATTCCTACATTTCATTTATTTTTTCTTTAAACTTTACATCGTAGGCAACTTTATGGCGATCCATTTGTTCTTTTAACGCCTTATTTAGCACTTTTCCAAAGTTTTCCACAATTTCATCGCAATCCATTTGATGATCTTGCATCACCTTCTCTCTGGCAGTGAGTTTATTTTGCAACTTCTCAAGCATTTTCTCGCAATCCATTTGATATTTTGAGAGTCTCTCATTTTTATGCAGTACTCCATACAAATGCTGGGTGCATAATTCCAAATTTCTCGCTTTACTTTTAAGTTCACCTTCTAAATAGAATAAGTTGGTGAGTAATAGTTCTTTGTCTGTTTTCTCCTTAGCTAATTCGTCACGAAATTCTTTCACTTCATTAGACTTTGCTTCTAACTTACTCTTGTAAAAGCTTATACAAGCTTCCGTTTATCCTTTAATTCCTTCAAAACAATCTCGTGGTCCATTCGACGTTTTTCCATCTTATTCTCTCTTGCAGTCAGTCATTTTGCAATTCATCCACGGCTCTATCGTATTCCATTTGGCGTTTTTCCATTTCATTCTTTCTTGTAGTCAGTTCATTTTCCAAACTCTCAATCATTTTCTCGCAGTCCATTTGATATTCTGCCAGTATTTCATATTCACGTTGTGCTTCAAGCAGGTGCTGGGTACGTAATTCTAAGTTTCTCACCTTATCTGCATGTTCACATTTTAACTTCAACAAGTTCTTGACTAAGTCTTCTTTGTCTGTTTTCTCCTTAGCTAATTCGTCACGCAATTTTTTCACTTCATCAGATTTTGCTTCTAACTTACCCTCGTAAAAGCTTGTGTAGGCTTCCGTTGCATCCTTTAAATCCTTATCCAATGCAGCTAATTCACTTGTTATTTCCTTCAGAACTATATCTTGGTTCACTCTCTCTCTCTCTCTCTCTCTCTCTCTCTCTCTCTCTCTCTCTCTCTCTCTCTCTCTCTCTCTATATATATATATATATATATATATATATATATATATATATATATATATATATATATATATATATATATATATATATATATATATATATATGTTACTGCCACCCATGGCGGTAGAGAGAGAGAGAGAGAGAGAGAGAGAGAGAGAGCAGCAACACACATGTATGTGTGTATATGCAGATAGAGAGAGAGAGAGAGAGAGAGAGAGAGAGAGAGAGAGAGAGAGAGAGAGAGAGAGAGAGGGGCGCCATGGAGTGTCAGGAAAGACACTACAGACCCTTGTTCTTGCTTAGTAAGTATAATCCATAAACTGCCATACACCTCGAGAGGATAGGCAGACAAAAACTGAGTGGATCTGAGAGCAGACGTATTATTCAGCGGATTTATTCTGGGTCTCAATTACGTAAGTTATGAGAAGCTAACTGCATTAACCTGTAATAATTAACATGTAGCATAAAATGATAAATGGAGAGTAAGGATGATGACATTAACTAAATACACTTGTAATGTAGAATCGTATATAAAGACGAGTCTGCGATATGGCCCTTTCATTTATCACCTACTAATAAACTTGACTGCCTTAAAGGCGTCAATAGTTTGCGTAAAGTCTAGAGGGAGATGATGAAGACCAGATGCTGAGGAGATGACCGCTACGTCACAGTTGAGAGACTACGGCGACGAAGTAATCACCTTAAATGAGTCAGAGTGGTGAGCGACCGTGAACGAAATATATTGGGACGAGCAAATGGAAGAACTTCAGAGCGAGGATCGAATATAGCCGCAAAACTCTACGGAGTGAAACACGAAATTTCAACCCCCCCCCCCAAAAAAATAAAATTCACATAATGCATTTCAGCGGCTAGTAGAGAGATGAGTATCAGCCCAGTTAAGGCATAATTTAAGAATTGTGATAGACAGAGGATCACCTGAGAGCTGGTGTATGGAGGAACAGACGAATACGGCATCGTAGAGTGTGTGCCGGCGGCAACAAAGGTGAATAATAAAGGTTGAAACATAGTGATAACTGATTGAACATTGTTGTGAGTTGTGTTGAAGGTCTCAGCAGACCTAAAACTTAATTATTACAACGGGGGGAGTGCTTACACCTAGAGGGAGAGTGAAGGACAGATTGAAGAGCATTAAAGGTATAAGCAACGTCTCATGAAGCCAAGTAATTAGCTGGATTTGAGTGATGTTAAAGGTATAAGTAATGGGTCATGATGCCAAGTAATTAGCTGGATTTGAGTAATGTACAATAGCACTAAGGAAATTGTCAGGTTAGTATGGGATATATTTCAACAAAGGTGAATAATAAAGGTGAACATATTGATTACTGATTGAACATTGTTGTGAGTTGTGTTGAAGGTCTCAGCAGACCTAAAAATTAATTATTGCAATGGGGGGAATGCTTACACCTAGAGGGAGAGTGAAGGACAGATTGTAGAGCATTAAAGGTATAAGCAATGGCTCATGAAGCCAAGTAATTAGCTGGATTTGAGTAATGTTAAAGGTATAAGCAACGACTCATGAAGCCAAGTAATTAGCTGGATTTGAGTAATGTACAATAGCAGTAAGGAAATTGTCAGGTTATTACATAAATGGTATATTGTAAAGGTTGATGCAGTTAGGAGATATTTATCTTAACAGTAGAATTGAGACAAATTAGTAGGGCTCATATTCATGTACTTGCAAAGTCTGTTCTAAATGCTATCGGTTACTAGGTGCATGACGTGTTGGCTACAGTAGTATGAACGGAGGAGGTTGTCCCTCCGCAATGTGGGAGCGGAGTTCAGGTGTCCCTCCGCAGTGCTACAGTGGTAAGTAAGCTTCAGTGGTAGAAACGGAGGAGGTTTCCCTCCGCAACGTGGGAGCGGAGTTCTGGTGTCCCTCCGCAGTGCTACAGTAGTGTGAACGGAGGAGGCTGCAACGTGGGAGCGGAGTTCAGGTGTCCCTCCACAGTGCTACTGTGGTAAGTAAGCTACAGTGGTTTGAACGGAGGAGGTTTTCCCTCTGCAACGTGGGAGCGGCGTACAGGTGTCCCTCTGCAGTGCTACCATGGTAAATAAGCTACAGTGGTAGAAACGGAGGAGGTTTTCCCTCCACAATGTGGTAAGTGGCATTGTGGAATCCCTCCACGCTGCTACAGTGGTGTGAACGGAGGAGGTTTTCCCTCCGCAACGTGGGAGCGGAGTGCGGAGTTCTGGTGTCCCTCCACAGTGCTACAGTAGTGTGAACAGAGGAGGTTTTCCCTCTGCAACGTGGGAGCGAAGTTCAGGTGTCCCTCCGCAGTGCTGCAGTGGTAAGTAAGCTACAGTGGTAGAAACGGAGGAGGTTTTCCCTCCGCAACGTGGGAAGTGAAGTTGTGGAATCCCTCCATGCTGCTACAGTGGTGTGAATGGAGGAGGTTTTCCCTCCGCAATGTGGGAGCGGAGTTCTGGTGTCCCTCCACAGTGCTACAGTAGTGTGAACAGAGGAGGATTTCCCTCCGCAATGTGGGAGCGGAGTTCAGGTGTCCCTCCACAGTGTTACAGTGGTAAGTAAGCTACAGTGGTATGAACAGAGGAGGTTGCACCTCCGCAACATGAGAGCGAAGTTAAGGTGTTCCTCTGCAATGCTACAGTGGTAAGTTTGCTACAGTGGTTAGAACGGAGGAGGTTTTCCCTCCGCAACGTGGGAACTGGAGTTGAGATATCCCTCTGGAGTGTTGCAGTGGTAAGTAAACTACAGTGGTATGAATGGAGGAGGTTGTCCCTCCGCATCATGAGAGCGGAGTTAAGGTGTTCCCCCACAATGCTACAGTGGTAAGTTTGATACAGTGGTAAGAACAGAGGAGGTTTTCCCTCCGCAATGTGGAAACCGGAGTTGAGATATTCCTACGGAATGCTACAGTGGTAAGTTAGCTACAATGGTAAGTACGAAGGAAGTTTTCCCTCCACGAAGTGGGAAGCGGAGTTGAGGTATCTCTCCGCAGTGCTACAGTGGTATGAACATAGGAGGTTTTCCTTTTGTAATGTGGGAAGGGGAGTGGAGGTATCCCTCTGGAATGCTATAGCGGTAAGTTAGCTACAGTCCATACGCCATGCTGCAGTGGTAAGTTAGCTACAGTGGTATGAACGAAGGAGGTTTTCCCTCCGCAATGTGGGAATCGGAGTTGGGATATCCCACAGCAGTGTTACAATGGTGTGAAGGTAGGAGTTTTTTCCATCCGCAATATAGGAAGCGAAGTTGAGGTATCCCTCCGCAGTGCAGGACCTGTTGACTAACCAAAGCAGAGTTGAAATTACCCTTCCATAATGGTAAAAGCGGAGTTAAGGTTATCCATCCGCAGCATCAGCTTAGTCCGACTGAGGAAAGAGGCTGATCGCTTACCCGAATAAAAAATGGAGGCAAACGATAATAATAGGAAATTGAATATAGAAAAGGGAAGCCCTAGGATGTGGATGACAACTGAAGGCAAGAAGCAAGATGCCAAGATAATTATAAGAACAGATATAGAGACACACGTGAATGAACGGCTTGGAGAACTGACAGACGAGGTACAGGAGCCGATGAAGAAGCTACTGACAGCAACAGAGGAAGCCCTGATGATCAGTGTCTTGGAGTCCGCCAAAGAATCCATCAGAGGCATAGCTGAACAGATACTGCAGGAGCAGTGGAACAATGATGAACGGCTGCTAAGGAAGGAGCGAGTGCACGGAATAGAACTGGTGGAAAAAGGCCCGAGGAGAACATGGAGTGATATGAGAACAAGCAAAAGGGGAAAGGCACACGGCGAAGGGAACCACGAGGGCAAGGATCAACAGGGCAAGAAAGAGCGAGAGAGGGAGAAGCAACAAACGGATGTGGAAGCCAGAAGAAACGCTATTCCGGTCCACTCATGGCTAGTGGAACCCACAGGAGCTGCCCAATTGCGAACAGGTCCAGTGACGAACAGACAAGGGAATGCTCTTCGGCTCGACGGACTGCAGGTGCAGTTGATGGAAGTGTGAGAAGGACTGATATGGGAGGCAAGGAATGATTGCGACACTGAAATCATCCTGATCAAGGATACCAGGGGTCAATTGCCTGTGAAAATGTCATGTGAGTTAGGAATGATGTCCCAAATGAAAGAGAATAACACAGGAAGCCCCTGTGGAGCAATGGATCTCATAAGGTACATCGCAGAGCAGATTGGCAATATCCAAATGTGGGATGTGCTCGCAAGAATTGACACTGGTCGTGGGTCCCCAAGGGAAACCAGAGGCGATTGAGATGGACCAGAGTGCGAAAAGGCAAAGGAAAGGGAGACTGGGTCTGAACTATGCCAATTGTGTCGTGATAGATATTTGCTCAAGGCCTGCTGGAGCTTCGCAAGGCTAGGAAATAAGGAGCACCTGAGGGTGTCTGCAAAGTTTCGGGTATGCTTCGGGTGCCTAAAGCAGAACACGGAGTCGCCATATGCCAAGAAAGAAAGCCATGTGAAGTACGTGAGAGTGACTCGCACGCGACGATCTGCACATGGATTATGACAGTAAGTCGACAGGGAGGACTAGTGAACGAGACAACCTGAAGGAACCAGCGACCATCAAGCCAAAAAGGTGACATATAGTGCGAGCGAGAACGAAAAGGCCATGGTCAAGAGAGACGATGACGGTCAGAACAAAGAGGTGACATGCATCAGAAGATAAGCTATGAGCCACTAACTATGCCGAACGATCCAGGGAATGACATCAGAAAAGGGGGACAGTTGCCTTGCCTGTAGTGGAGGTGTACATCAGGATGGTTAACACTTCGCATCAAGGACAGCTCTAGGCTGGACAGTACAGGACGCCTTGCTGTCCAGGGGCACAACAGAAATGTCAACAAGCCTCACTGCCATAGCCGAGCTGCCAAGATCAACTAGTGGCAATGAGTCTTTGGAGGAACGAGTACAACTGTTCTGGGAGCTGGACGAGCCCACAGCAAAGGAGGCTCAGGAGAGAGAGGGGCTGTCGCCGTTGGAACAGTATGTCTTGAGCCTGTGAGACAGTCGTGTAAACAGGAGCGGAAATCACTACATACTGCTGATCTCATTCAAGCAGTCATCGTTGCCTCAGGTCAGCAAATGGAGATCGGCTCATCACAGATTGGATTCACTAAAGAACAGGCTCAGGAAGGATAGGGTGTTGGGAAATGCCTACAAGGCGGAATTTCAAATACTCTTGACTGCGGGGTACATGGAAAAAGTGCCAGATCAAGACCGACTCGGTGGGCAGTTGATCTGGTGCCTACCTCATCATCCGGTGCTGACCCTCAGCAAACCAGGGAAGGTGCGCATTGTTTTTGACTGCACTGCGACTCATCAAGGCGTGTCTTTGAATTCACAAGTTCTATAAGGGCTATGCTTCAACAGTTAGCTCATGGGATTCTTCTTCAGTTTCGAAAGGGCATAGTGGCAGTGACGGCAGACATGGAGGCCATGTTCTATCAGGTGAGAGCAGCGGAAAACGGAAGGGATCCTTACGCTTCTAATGGAGGAAGGACGATCGAGAATAATCTCCCATCGAAGCGTTCTGGATGACAGTACATGTGTTTGGGGGTGTGTGGTGTCCGGCCTGTGCGGCTTATGCCCTACGTCAAATGTTTAGAGAGTACGGAAGGTCCTACTATGAGGTGGTGAGGGACACCTCTAAGAATTTCTTTGTCGACGACCTTATGCATACCATGAATGATACGAATCAGGCAGCGGCCATAGCCACGCAGTTGACAAACCTAATGAGTAAAGGAGGATTTCACCTTATGAAATGGTCGAGCAACGTGCCAGGCCTGCTGAAAGGAATAAAGAAGAAGAAGCTTCGTGAGAGCAAGACAAGGTCTGAAATAGTAACTGCTGCACAACCAGAAGGAAGGGCACTCTAGTGATATGGAACCAAGTAAAGGACGAGTTTGCGGTACGAGTGGAGCTCAAAGATTGCGCGTTCACTAGACGAAGCATATAGACAACTTTCAGTGTCGTCTATGACCCTCTCGGAATACTGGCGCCTTTCGTAGTCCGCGCCAAGATCATCTTCCAGGAAGAGTGCCGGACTGTTAAGGGATGGAACGAACCTCTCAGCAAGCAAGGCCAGCGGGATTGGAAGGAATGAATGCACACTTTCCGACAGTTAAAGGGGTTCGCGATACCTAGACACTATCGCGATGGGGCTACGGGAGAACTTGAGCGAGAGGAATTACGCACCTTCGCCGACGCATCCCAGTCGGCGTATGGCACCGCCAGCTACCTGCGCTTCATTGACACTAAGGACAGGGTAAGCATGTCCTTCGTTCTCGGTAAGACACGTTTAGCCCCTTTGAAGGGAATGGGTATACCTAGGCTGGAGCTGTGTGCTGCCAAGCTTGCTGCCGAAGTAACTGCCATCATCGCCGACGAGCTAGAGGTCAAGCTTGACGACGTCGTGTATTGGACGGACAGTATGCTCGTGCTGCAGTACATCAGCAATCCTAGCAGGCGGTTCAAGACCTACATTGCTAACAGGGTGGCAGCAATACAGCGTTTGGCACCGATCCGACAATGGCGACACGTGCCCTCAGCACATAACCCAGTAGACAACGTATCGCAGGGCCTTTCGAGCCGTGCCATGATGGTGAGGAGCAGGTGGACAAGTGGGCCGGACTTCCTAGGCTACCCAAAGAAGCAATGGCCTCCGGAAAACACTACGCCGACAGGAGACACTGAAGACATGGAGCTGCGACCGCCCTTATCACTGACAGCGTTGGTAACTGAGACTCCACCATTAGCATCTCAACGCCTCTGGAACCAGTTCTTTAGCTGGGATTCATTACTGAGATCAGTGGCCTGGCTATGGAGGCTCATCGGGTGGCACTTTCCCAGGCTGGCCTCTCTGGTGAACAATCATAGCTACATCTCCATGGACGAGTTACACATGGCTGAACATCGGGTTATTAAGGCCGTGCAAAAGGAGAGTTATAGGGAGGCAGTCAAGGTTCTCCGAAGTGGCAAGCCACTCACCAAGTGCTGTTTGATATTCCTCTTGGAGCCACACCTAGATTCGAAAGGCTTAGTACGAGTGGGTGGTCGCCTACGTAAAGCCGTGGTGACACAGGACATACGTAACCCAATTCTCCTCCCTAAGGACCATCCAGTTACTACCCTCATTATCCAATGCATCCACCAGGTAAATGCAGGACACATGGGGAGGGAGCACACGATCGCCTCACTGAGAGAAAAGTACTGGGTCCCACAGGTGCGGTGACTGGTAAATAGATTGCTGAGATAGTGCGTCTGGTGCAGAAGGCAAAATGGGCAGCCGCGACCACAGAGACAGGCGGATCTTCCAGATGATAGAGTGGCATATGGACGAACCCCCTTTGAGGCCACAGGACTCGACTGCATTGGCCACTTCATGGTTACCGTGGGACGTCGATGCAATAAGAGATGGGGCTGCCCTTTTACGTGCCTTAGCACCAGGGCGGTCCACCTGGAGACACTTACCAGGCTAGATGCTGCAGACATACTCTTGGCTGTCTCTCGGTTCACGTGCAGGAGGGGCGTCACGCCATGGCTGTTGCGATCGGATAATGGCACCAACATGGTATATATATATATATATATATATATATATATATATATATATATATATATATATATATATATATATATATATATATATATATATATATATATATATATATATATATATATATATATATATATATATATATATATATATATATATATATATATATATATATATATATATATATATATATATATATATATATATATATATATATATATATATATATATATATATATATATATATATATATATATATATATATATATATATATATATATATATATATATATATATATATATATATATATATATATATATATATATATATATATATATATATATATATATATATATATATATATATATATATATATATAAAATATATATATATATATATATATATATATATATATATATATATATATATATATATATATATATATATATATATATATATATATATATATATATATATATATATATATATATATATATATATATATATATATATATATATATATATATATATATATATATATATATATATATATACACTCACACACACACTCATAATGAGTGTAAAAGAGCTAAGGAGTGGAGAGACAAATGCAGGAATAGGTATAGGAGGAGAAAAAACATAAATGCCTGGCAAACCTACAAAAGAGCAAGAAATGACTACCTAAGTAAAAGGAGAGAGGCAGAGAGCGACGATGAGAGGGACATCACCAGGAAGGCTAAAGAAAATCCCAAGCTTTATCAGAGAAAAACTGAAGGTAAAAGAACAGGTTTTAAGGCTAAAGAGAGCGGATGAAAGCATCACTGAGACAGATGAAGAGATCTGCAAAGAATTGAACAAGGAGTTTCAGTTAGTATTTACAGTAGAAAATACCCCATCCCCTCAGATTGCATAGATTGAAGCTCAAGAGCCGGTATTAGAGAACATCAACCTTACAGCCACAGAGGTATGCAAAGTGCTGATGGATTTAGATGTTCATAAAGCTACAGGTTCTGATGACATGTCACCTCATGTACTTAAAAAATGCGCAAACTCAATATCAGTGGTACTTAGTATCATATTTAAAAAGTCACTGGAGTCAGGGGAGATTCTAAGATGCTGGAAACATGCAAATGTGATACCTATCTTCAAAAAGGGAAGGAGGGATACGGCTCTGAACTATAGACCAGTTTCCTTGACCAGCATAGTTTGCAAAGTTATGGAGAAACTACTAAGGAAACATATCTCTCTTCACTTGGAATCCTTCAACTTTTTGTCAGTGAGGCAACATGGCTTCAGAGAAGGTAGATCAACAGTAACAAGCTTATTAGAATTTTATGATGAGGTAAGCCGAATCTTACAGGAAAGAGAGGGCTGGGCAGATTGCATATTCCTAGACTTCCAGAAAGTGCTTGACACTGTTCCACATGGGAGATTTATTAGGAAGCTGCAAGCAATTGCTAGAATAGGTGGAAATGTCTTGGAATGGATAAAAACTTACTTAGAAGGAAGGGAACAGAGGGTTAGAGTAAGACACTCAGTGTCTGAATGGAGAAGAGTTAGTAGTGGAGCTCCACAGGGTTCAGTTTTAGGGCCATTTTTTTCCTTATATATGTAAATGACCTACCAGAGTCTGTAATTTCATTCATGAATATGTTTGCTGATGATGCAAAGATTGTGAAGAAAGTAAAAAACGACAACAATAGTAGAGAACTTCAGGAGGATCTAAATAGTCTGCATGAGTGGTCAGAAAAGTGGCTAATGAAATTCAATTCTTCAAAATGTAAGGTAATCAGATTGGGTACAAGTGCAAGAAGGCCCAAGCTTGACTACTTGGTGGCTGGAGTACAACTTCACGAGACAGAAAATGAGAGAGATCTAGGAGTAAACATACTGGCAGATTTGTCTCCAGAAATACATATAAATGGCATAGTAAGGGCAGCATATGCATTCTTATCAAATGTAAGTGTAGCCTTCAGGCACATGGACAAGGAAATGTTCAGAAATATTTGTTACCTATATGAGGCCAAAACTCGAATATGCAGCCCCCTTTTGGGATCCACACTTGAAAAAGCATATAGCTACGCTTGAAAAAGTTCAAAGACATGCCACGAAGCTGGTGCCAGAAATACGCAATCTCAGTAATGATGAGAGGCTGAGGGAATTAGACTTACCATCACTCGAAGCTAGAAGATTGAGAGGGGATATGGTGACAGACTTTAAATTCCTTCATGGTTATGATAGAGTGGATAGGGATCGATATTTTGATATGGCTGGCCCTAGAACTAGAGGTCATAGTTTGAAGCTTCGTAAGAAAAGTTCTTTGCAGGATGTAAGGAATACTTTTTCAGTGTAAGAGTAGTTGATAATTGGAATTGGCTAAGCCAGGAGGTAGTTAATGCTATCTCAATCCATAGTTTTAAGGACAGGTATGATAAGTATCACTAAGTATAAAATGGAACCGATCAGGAGACGGGAAGATACGAGCTTTGGGCTCTTTCCCGTAAACACAATTAGATAAATACAATTAGGTAAATACACACACACACACGCACACACACACAACCACACACACACACACACACACACACACACACACACACACACACACACACACACACACACACACGAGGGGAAGATTCCAAAGCTTCAACATGGAAATTCTGGAACCAAATTTTCGTTTCCAGATTTTTGCGTGAAGAATTGTAAAAATTGACAATAAAGAATATTTGTATATTTTGGCAGAACATTTTCATGTATACATATTTTACTGAATGAAACAATCCGGATTAATCTCAATAAAGTGCATAGGAACAAAGAAAACCCAAAACTTAATATACCTGAACCTGCTCTAAAAACACTCCTCTATTTATAATGCCCCTGGTGGAGAGATGTATTTGCAAAATGGTGTAGCTACATATGGGCTCGCCTCTTGGGAAATTTACAGGAGAAAGTATTCTAAAATATTAAGAAACTCATTATATACTGTAGATACGTATATGATATATTTGTATGTACCAGAATCATCAGGAAGAAGACAGAGTACTTGAGGTTGAGAGATGATGTGAGGATGGGGAGGTCAATTTGCAGGGGGAGGTGTTGAAAAGAGTTGAAAAGTTCAAGTATTTGGGATCAACAGTAGCAGAGGATGGTGACCTAGAGTCAGATATAACCCACAGAATACAAGCGGGATGGAAGAACTGGAAGAAAGTGTCTGGGATGCTGTGCGACAGGAGAATAGGGATTAAGTTGAGGGGTAAAGTGCATAAGACAGTTGTGAGACCTGCGATGATGTATGGAGCAGAGGCATGGACAATAAAGAAGACACAAGAGAAAAAACTGGATGTGGCAGAGATGAGGAAGTTGAGATGGATGTGTGGGGTGACAAGAAGCGATAAGATCAGAAACAGGGTAATTAGAGGTACCACAAAAGTTAGAGAAATATCAGATAAGATACAAGAAAGTAGATGAAGAGGGTATGATCATGTCGTTAGGAGGGATGAACAGTATGTTGGGAGGAGGGTGATGGAAATGGATTTACAGGGTAGGAGAAGGAGAGGGAGACCAAAGCATAGGTGGATGGATTGCATCAATGACGACCTGAGGTCTAAAGGTTTGTTGAGTGATGAGGTATGGGACAGAAACATATGGAGAACACTGACCAGAAACATCGACCCCACATAAAAGTGGGAAAGATGTAGACGAAGAAGAAGAAGAAGTACTATTGAAGAGCTCATGGAACTTAAGAGTCAACTTACAGTAAATTCCATATTAAACTTTACCCATGAGCTTAATATAAATGGTGCACTCCCCTTCTTAGACTTATACTTTACAGTGAAGAACAATACCTTCTCTACAGAAGTTCATAGTAAAGAAGCAGACTGAGGATGTTGTTGTTTGAGATTAAAGCCAACCTAGTGTTGGCACTGGCCCTTGTCTAAAGGACGGCCCGTAGAGACTTAGGAATAGTTCTAAATCTAGAAAGTGAATGCCCTCATAGATACAAAACAACAGTAATTAAAGCTTATAGAACAAAAGCGCTTGCTTACTGCTCAGACTGGAAAAGAGTAGACGCAAATTTAAAAAGAGGATCACAAGTTCTTATTAATAATGGATACTCTTTTAAAGAAGCGAATGGACAAAAACAAAAAAACATTTAGATTACTATTTTGAAAAGGAAATATACCCAACATCATCTACAGAAACGGTAAATAAACAAAATATAAAACTGTATTATAAAGGAATTATAAATAGTGACTACAAGAAACAAGAAAAAGCAATGAAAGATATTATTAGAAGAGGAGTAAAAAGTACTAGTCCTGAGTAGTAGGTTGAGTTCCATATATATTATAAAACAAAACGAAAACGAGGGAACTTATACTAAAGAACAAACCCACATCTAACGAATATCTTCTCCAGCAAAGTCATGTAGTTTACCAATATAACTGCCCCCATTAAGACTGCAGTCTTCAATCGTCTTATATTGGTATGACAACAGCTAAACTGACAAAAAGACTAGCATATCACTTACAAGAAGGCGCCACAAAAATCATATGATTAAAAAACACCAGATCGCCATCACAAGTAAAATGTTGGAGGAAAATACGAAGATACTACATACCAAAAAAAAAAACATTTCCAACGTCTGCAAACTCTAGAAGCTCTCTGCATACATAAGTTACTTTCTTATATGAATGTGCAAACGCCAGATTGTATTACTCTGCCAACCATGAAAGTAAGAAAAAAAAAAGCAGAGATAAGGATGCTTGGGGTCCATCCTCCAACAACTCTGGAAACTTCGCGGTGATACTGAATCTTTCTGGTGAATATAAACTGAAGGTGGATGTTAGATATCAGTATATAATCTCCATCCACTGTCAACTAGATAATCATTTGATAATGTACGAAGCTGTACGATACGTTATGAATCCAATTAAGTTTGCCGACTTATTGCATAGTCTCAACAATAATAAAAAAAGTGATTATAAGAACTTTGGTAAAGTTATACAAGAAAATTGCAAATGTAAAAACAGCGGTCATATTCAACAAAATATGCATAAAAGAAAATTACTGCCAATATATATATATATATATATATATATATATATATATATATATATATATATATATATATATATATATATATATAGCATATATATATATATATATATATATATATATATATATATATATATATATATATATATATATATATATATATATATATATATATATATATATATATATATATATATATATATATATATATATATATATATATTATATATATATATATATATATATATATATATATATATATATATATATATATATATATATATATATATATATATATATATATATATATATATATATATATATATATATATATATATATATATATATATATATATATATATATATATGGCCACCGCGGGGCAACAAGAAAGGCATCTAGCCTTAATTCCCCAGTTTCAGTTTATAAATCCATCTCTTAAATGAGGATTCATAGTGACATGTAAAAAAATGCCTTTTATTTAGTGCAAAGTTACTATTTTACGGCACGCAGGGGAACACGGAGTTATTCTTGCCCTCTCCCTCAGGCGTAGGCCCCTGTAGTTACAGATACACTTAGTCATCTCCAAGATAAGGGAGGGTGAGAGTAGTGGCGTCTGTGGTTTTCTAGACCCTGTCACCGCAGCAGCCATAATGATTACACCATAATAATTATTATCATTATTGTCGTTTGATGTATCACTAATTGCCCCATTATGCAGATGAACGCAGACAGGTCGGAACTGGGGAATTAAGGCTGGATGCCCTTCCTAACGCTTTTCGGTGGGTTCGATCACGGGTCTGTCATTTCCTGCTTCGAGGGCTCTAACTACTGTGCTTCCGCCATCAACCAATGAGTGCATCAAGCAAATAATAAAATAAATATTAGGAAAATCCAAAGCTAATCAACTTATTCTGGTGCTAATTTACATAAAAATAAATAAATAAATAAGTAAAGGCTTTAGAACAAACCCATATGAACACGGGAAACACTGCCAATAAAGAAGTAGAAAAGGGAGGAGGAGGAGGAGGAGGTAATTAAAATCAAAGCTTAAAAACTGAAAACTGGTTGCAAGCAATGTAAAAAGACGGGATCAATCCAAAAATAGTCTCCTGGTGTTCCTCATTCCCAGATGAAGCACCTGCGTTTATACCCATTCGAATGGAGATGGGCAGAAACAGGTTGGAGCTGGGGAATTAAGTCTGTATACCCTCCTTAGCGCCCTGCGGTGGGCAGGCAGGCAATTAGAGTCTACATAGAAGAGTTGCATCATTAGTGATTTTTAACGAGATGTCTCCCATTAGTTATCTAGGCGAGTGTGGCTAGATAAGGGAGTCTGCTGGTTGACCATAAATGGTAGTTAGAGGGTAGTTAGGATGGTTAGGGTGCACAGAAATGACAATTGATGACTACTTGGGAGTAGTTACGTTTTCAAGGAGCTACAGAGTTGTAGCGAAAAAAATAAAAGGGAATTCTTTGAAAAAAAAAATAATTTTCGGTAAATTTTTACTTTAACACCTCATAAGGAGAAAAAAATCTCATGATATTAATTACCTTCGGTTAAATTAGGTTTTGGTTAGATTAGGTTAGTTCACCTGCAGTTGGTAAACGAGATAATAATTAAAATTGTTTTTTATCTTTTTTAGGGGTGTCACAAATTTTTTCAACGTTTAGTAGTTTTGTCGCTTGTTGGGATATGGATATAAACATTTACTGATTTCTCTCTCTCTCTCTCTCTCTCTCTCTCTCTCTCTCTCTCTCCTCTCTCTCTCTCTCTCTCTCTCTCTCTCTCTTTTATTTTTTTTCTATTTTAATGTAACTAGTGCCTGTGCCATTGAAAGTTTATTTGAACTAATAATTTGGGGACCGTGGCAGCTCAGTGGTGGAGCCCGAGAGTCGAAAAGTGACAAGCCTAACTCGTGCGGGTTCGATTCCTCTGAGGAGTGTTCGGAAGGGCATCTACTCTTAATCCCCTCATACCTCTACCTGTATGTACACCCCCATTCGAATGTGTGCACTGGGGAGCAAGCTAAATCAATTGAGGTCGATCCAAAGCCCAGGTCAAAGGGGAGAGCTGGAGTTTGGGAAGGGCGTTGAGATAAATCTTACATTTTGTCCAGCCTCTGGAGGAGCAAGTCAGATGAATTCAGGGACACTCAATGCCGGTCCCAAGCCTGGATAAAACGAGAGGGTTAGTGTCTGGAAGGTCACACGACCGTGGAACTTTGAGCCAAAACCAAACATTAGTCTTCAAAAGGCTTGCGAGGTACAGCGACTACATATGACCTTGGGAAAAGCTGAAGATAAATCAGACTTTGTGTTTTCATATAATACTGCAAAGCTTTGACAGGCAACAGTCTCCAAAAGGCAAGTGAGACTCAGCAACCCCATATGAACGTAGGGAAATAACTATGTTTTTATTACAATGTACAAAATTTTTGCGCAGTCTCTTTCCAGAGTCTTCTCCGACGCTCTTTCGAATAATCATCGGTTCATCTTCAGAGGTTTACTAGACAATGACTAGGCAAACACTGGCGGGTAGACTCACCAGGACTTACGTAGGTACAATCGCCTGCAATTAGAGACGGAGTTAATTGCATAAATTACGAGACGTTTACGCTTCTTATCGGAGCGTAATCACTTCCTTCGGTGCCAGTGCATTCGCCGCGCGTGCGAATAAAAACGGCGATTTTATGAGTGTTTGTCGGCAGTTAACACACGTGTGTAAAATTGATCGTTTCCTCGCGTTTGACGCCTCTTTTTCAGCTCTTTTTAACGTTTTCAACTTTTTTAAAACTCATTTTCTAGTTTTTTCTAGCGCCGTTGCTGTAGAGAAGTGCTTAAGCACGAATAGACACGCATTACTCGATTACTACTACTACTACTACTACTACTGCTACTACTACTGCTGCTGCTGCTGCTGCTGTTATTACGACACCTTCGGTGCCTCTGTTCATTCTCCATGGTTAAATAATGATTTTAAGCGCAAATAGACATGCATTACTACAAATATTACTGCTACTGCTACTGCTATTGCTGGTAGTAGTAGTGCTATATTTTTATCTAAAAAATCAAAGGAACCACCTCCTCATCCTAGACCGAAAAGGTTGTGTGCATGCCTGTTCAAAGTTAAAGGTCCTTTGCTGTGAAATAATAATGATAATAATAATAATAATAATAATAATAATAATAATAATAATAATAATATAATAATAATAATAATAATAATAATAATAATAATGTTAATAATAATAATAATAATAATAATAATAATAATAATAATAATAATAATAATAATAATAATAATAATAATAATAATGATGATGATAATAGACGTCCAGGATTATTATTTTTGTTATTATTATTATCATTAGTGTTATTTTTATTATCATTATTATTATCATTATTATTATTATTATTATTATTATTATTATTATTATTATTATTATTATTATTATTATTATTATTATTATTATTTTCATTATTATTATAATTATTATTATTATTATTATTATTATTATTATTATTATTATTATTATTATTAGTAGTAGTAGTAGTAGTAGTAGTAGTAGTAGTAGTATTAATATTATTATTATTATTA
The DNA here is from genome assembly GCA_037179515.1 of Halocaridina rubra. NCBI lineage: Eukaryota > Metazoa > Arthropoda > Malacostraca > Decapoda > Atyidae > Halocaridina > Halocaridina rubra. Next base: position 40,659 of record JAXCGZ010002677.1, read on the forward strand.
TTATTCTTATTATAATCATTTTTATTATTATTATTATTATTATTATTATTATTATTATTATTATTATTATTATTATTATTATTATTATTATTATTATTGTTATTTGTTTTGTTATATAAAGAAAAAATATTGTCTTACCTTGATGCGCCTATTTCTAGAAAACTTCATCTGCATATTTTGTGGAATTTCTCTCTCTCTCTCTCTCTCTCTCTCTCTCTCTCTCTCTCTCTCTCTCTCTCTCTCTCTCTCTCTCTCTCTCTCTCTCTCTCTCTAGATGTTTCGTATGCATAAATATTTTTTCAAACGAACACACACAAGAACACACACGCACAATGCGCATACAAGCACATACAGAAAAAACACACACTAGGTGTTATAAATCTATAAATATTTTCTCTCTCTCTCTCTCTCTCTCTCTCTCTCTCTCTCT
>JAXCGZ010002678.1:0-5000 GCA_037179515.1 Halocaridina rubra
CATTTAATTCTACTCCCAATCTTATTCAGAACAAACAAAGATCAAATAAGCACATTACCATATTTGAAAATATGAATATTTTTACCCAGATCATAACTTGAACCTGGTACATATAATTGCTATGCAAATGCATATCCAACAACATCAGAGAAAACTTAAAAGGGCAGCACACCTTACAGATTCTATCTGCTGTGCAGGGATGAACGCATTCTATCTGAATGCCTCTCTGTTCATATTACAGATTCTCCCAACCTTACTTGGTGCTTCGTTTTCTCATTTAAATCAACTTCCAATTTCATTCGGTACCAACAATTATCAAATAACCACATTTCCATATGTGAAAACAAGTAAAATTTTTACCCCGACCGGGACTTTAACCTGTGACATATAATTACCATGCCAAGGCGCTACCAACTACAAAAGAGAAGGTTTTAAAAAGGAAACACACCTTACAGCTTTTATCAGTTTTACAGAAATGAACGCATTTTATCTGAATGCTATTCTGTTCATATTATATCTTTCCCCAACCTCACTTGTGTCTTCGTTTTCGCATTTAATTCAACTCCCAATCTCATTTGGGACAAACAGAACATAAATAAGCACATTACCATATATGAAAACATGAATAATTTCTAACCTGATCTGGCCATGAACCTGAGACACAGAATTACTATGCCAAGGCACTACCAACTACACCAGAGCAGATCTTAAAAAGAAAACACACCTTACAGGTTTTATCTGCTATACAGGGATGAGCGTATTTTATCTGAATGCCACTCTGTTCATATTACAGTTCCAGACAACCTCACGCATGGCTTCATTTTGGCATTTCATTCAACTCCCAATCTCATTCGTGACCAACAGTAATCACATAATCAAATTACCATATGTAAAAATAATTTCTACCCAGACCAGGACTTGAACCTGGAACATATAATTACTGGGCCAAGGCGATACCAATTACGCCAAAGAAGGTCTTAAAAGGGAAACACACCTTACAGCCGTTATCTGCTATACAGGGATGCACGCATTCTATCTGAATGCTACTCTGTTAATATTACAGTTTCTTCCAAACATCACTTATGGCTTCGATTTCTCATTTAGTTCAACTCCCAATGTTATTCGGAGCAAACAAAAATCAAATAAGCAACATTACCATATGTGAAAATATGAATAATTTTTACCCAGATCGTAACTTGAACCTGGTACATATAATTGCTATACAAAGGCATATCCAACAACAACAGAGAAAACTTAAAAAGGGAAGCACACCTTACATGTTTTATCTGCTATACAGGGATGAACGCATTCTATCTGAATGCCAATCTGTCTATATTACAGTTTCCCCCAACCTTACTCGGTGCTTCGCTTTCGCATGTAATTCAACTTTCAATATCATTCGGCACCAACAATGATCAAATAAGCAAATTACCATATGTGAAAACATGAAAATTTTTTACCCCGACTGGGACTTTAACCTGGGAGATATTACTATGCCAAGGCGTTACCAACCACAATAAAGAAGGTCTTTAAAAGGAAATACACCTTATAGCTTTTAACTGATATACATGAATGAACATACTTTGTTCTGAATGCCACTTTATTCATATTAAAATTTTCACCAATATCTCTTGTGGTTTCGTTTTTCTATTTAATTCAACTCTCAATATCATTCGGGACCAACTACAATCAAATAAGCACATTACCATTCGTAACAACATGAACAAATTTTACTCCGACCAGGAACAGAAATTGGGATATAAAATTACTCAGCCATGATGCAACCAACTACTCCACAGAAGGTCTTAAAAGGGAAACACACCTTAAAACTTTTATCTGCTATACAGGGATGAACGCTCTCTATCTGAATGCTACTCAGTTTATATTACAGCTTCCCCCAACCTCACCCTTTCCTTTGTTTTTGCATTTAATTCAACTCCTAATCTCATTCGGTACTAATTTGATGAAGTATGCAAATTCCTATATGTGAAAACATGATTCATTTTCGCCCATCCATGACTTAAGGGCCCTACCAACTACACCCCAGAAGGTCTTAAACGGGAAACACACAATACTGCTTTTATATGCTATACAGGGATGAACGTATTCTATCTGAATGCCATTCTGTTCATATTACAGTTTCCCCCAACCTCACATGTGGCTTCGTTTTTGCATTTAATTAAATGCTGAGTGTCATTCGGAACCAACAATAATCAAATAAGCAGTTTCCCCTAACCTCACTAGGGGCTTCGTTTTCGCATTTAATTCTACTCCCAATCTTATTCAGAACAAACAAAGATCAAATAAGCACATTACCATATTTGAAAATATGAATATTTTTACCCAGATCATAACTTGAACCTGGTACATATAATTGCTATGCAAATGCATATCCAACAACATCAGAGAAAACTTAAAAGGGCAGCACACCTTACAGATTCTATCTGCTGTGCAGGGATGAACGCATTCTATCTGAATGCCTCTCTGTTCATATTACAGATTCTCCCAACCTTACTTGGTGCTTTGTTTTCTCATTTAAATCAACTTCCAATTTCATTCGGTACCAACAATTATCAAATAACCACATTTCCATATGTGAAAACAAGTAAAATTTTTACCCCGACCGGGACTTTAACCTGTGACATATAATTACCATGCCAAGGCGCTACCAACTACAAAAGAGAAGGTTTTAAAAAGGAAACACACCTTACAGCTTTTATCAGTTTTACAGAAATGAACGCATTTTATCTGAATGCTATTCTGTTCATATTATATCTTTCCCCAACCTCACTTGTGTCTTCGTTTTCGCATTTAATTCAACTCCCAATCTCATTTGGGACAAACAGAACATAAATAAGCACATTACCATATATGAAAACATGAATAATTTCTAACCTGATCTGGCCATGAACCTGAGACACAGAATTACTATGCCAAGGCACTACCAACTACACCAGAGCAGATCTTAAAAAGAAAACACACCTTACAGGTTTTATCTGCTATACAGGGATGAGCGTATTTTATCTGAATGCCACTCTGTTCATATTACAGTTCCAGACAACCTCACGCATGGCTTCATTTTGGCATTTCATTCAACTCCCAATCTCATTCGTGACCAACAGTAATCACATAATCAAATTACCATATGTAAAAATAATTTCTACCCAGACCAGGACTTGAACCTGGAACATATAATTACTGGGCCAAGGCGATACCAATTACGCCAAAGAAGGTCTTAAAAGGGAAACACACCTTACAGCCGTTATCTGCTATACAGGGATGCACGCATTCTATCTGAATGCTACTCTGTTAATATTACAGTTTCTTCCAAACATCACTTATGGCTTCGATTTCTCATTTAGTTCAACTCCCAATGTTATTCGGAGCAAACAAAAATCAAATAAGCAACATTACCATATGTGAAAATATGAATAATTTTTACCCAGATCGTAACTTGAACCTGGTACATATAATTGCTATACAAAGGCATATCCAACAACAACAGAGAAAACTTAAAAAGGGAAGCACACCTTACATGTTTTATCTGCTATACAGGGATGAACGCATTCTATCTGAATGCCAATCTGTCTATATTACAGTTTCCCCCAACCTTACTCGGTGCTTCGTTTTCGCATGTAATTCAACTTTCAATATCATTCGGCACCAACAATGATCAAATAAGCAAATTACCATATGTGAAAACATGAAAATTTTTTACCCCGACTGGGACTTTAACCTGGGAGATATTACTATGCCAAGGCGTTACCAACCACAATAAAGAAGGTCTTTAAAAGGAAATACACCTTATAGCTTTTAACTGATATACATGAATGAACATACTTTGTTCTGAATGCCACTTTATTCATATTAAAATTTTCACCAATATCTCTTGTGGTTTCGTTTTTCTATTTAATTCAACTCTCAATATCATTCGGGACCAACTACAATCAAATAAGCACATTACCATTCGTAACAACATGAACAAATTTTACTCCGACCAGGAACAGAAATTGGGATATAAAATTACTCAGCCATGATGCAACCAACTACTCCACAGAAGGTCTTAAAAGGGAAACACACCTTAAAACTTTTATCTGCTATACAGGGATGAACGCTCTCTATCTGAATGCTACTCAGTTTATATTACAGCTTCCCCCAACCTCACCCTTTCCTTTGTTTTTGCATTTAATTCAACTCCTAATCTCATTCGGTACTAATTTGATGAAGTATGCAAATTCCTATATGTGAAAACATGATTCATTTTCGCCCATCCATGACTTAAGGGCCCTACCAACTACACCCCAGAAGGTCTTAAACGGGAAACACACAATACTGCTTTTATATGCTATACAGGGATGAACGTATTCTATCTGAATGCCATTCTGTTCATATTACAGTTTCCCCCAACCTCACATGTGGCTTCGTTTTTGCATTTAATTAAATGCTGAGTGTCATTCGGAACCAACAATAATCAAATAAGCAGTTTCCCCTAACCTCACTGGGGGCTTCGTTTTCGCATTTATTTCAACTCCCAATCTCATTTGGCACCAATTCTATCAAATAATCACTACCATAAGTGAACATGTGAAATATTTTAACCCCGACCGGGACTTGAACATGGAATATATAATTACTATGCCAAGGAACTGCCAACTACACCGGAGAGGGTCTTAAAATGGAAACACACCTAACAGCTTTTATCTGCTGTGCAGGGATGAATGCATTCTATCTGAATGTCAATCTGTTCATATTGCAGTTTCCTGCAACCTTGCTCGGTGCTTCGTTTTCGCATTTAATTAAACTTCAATTATCATTCAGTACCAACAATGATCAAATATGCTCATTACCATATGTGAAAACATGAAAAAAAAATTTACCCCGACTGGAGCTTTAACCTGGGACATATTACAATGCCAAGGCGCTACCAACTACAACAGAGAAGGTCTTAAAAAGGAAACACAACTTACAGGTTTTAACAGCTATAAATGAATGAACATACT
>JAXCGZ010002678.1:12500-15000 GCA_037179515.1 Halocaridina rubra
TCTTTTGCTGTAGATGAACTCAAACACAGTTTGTAATGAGTTGATTACTGCTGTAAGATAATCTGATCCTATACGTTATACTGCTCTCCAGATGCTTAAGGAGAATAAGTTCGGAATTATGGCTTAAAATAAAAGTTAAAGCTCACACTTCAGGATTACAGTTTGCTAAAGGTTAAGACTGGGTGACAAGCCGTGAAATTAAATTCAGAGAAGAGAATATGAATAGGATACTCATTTGTTTCAGAACTAAAGATTTTTTCAAACGATGTGTGAAATTAGTATTTGGAGGTCTACATCATGGAATTTAAGTAAAACTATTTAACCTCTAATTACATTTACCTCCTATATTTTAGTATTTATTGAATAATATTTTATCAACATTAACTCGAAATAGCTACTCAGGTTACTTTACTAAGTAATGTATATGTTACCAAAATATCATTGCGATTTTTTGTGTTATTTTCGTACTTATATATATATATATATATATATATATATATATATATATATATATATATATATATATATATATATATATATATATATATATATATATATATATATATATATATATATATATATATATATATATATATATATATATATATATATATATATATATATATATATATATATATATATATATATATATATATATATATATATATATATATATATATATATATATATATATATATATATATATATATATATATATATATATATATATATATATATATATATATATATATATATATATATATATATATATATATATATATATATATATATATATATATATATAAATATATATATATATATATAAATATATATATATATATATATATATATATATATATATATATATATATATATATATATATATATATATATATATGAATAATTTTTTTTACCCCGACCGGGACTCGAACCTAGGACTTATGATTACTAAGTCAAGGCGCTACCACTACACCACAGAAGGTTAAAAGGAATCCAACCTTATAGCTTATATCTGCTATACTTAGGAATGAACGCATTCTAACTGAATGCCACTATGTTCATATTACAGATTCCCCAACCTCACTCGTGGCTTCATTTTAGCATTTAATTTAATTCCCAATCTCATTCGGGCATGAAATATGAAATAAGCACATTACATATGTGAAAACATGAATAATTTTTTTACCCCAACCGGGACTCGAACCTAGGACTTATGATTACTAAGTCAAGGCGGTACCACTACACCACAGAAAGTTAAAAGGAATCCAACCTTATAGCTTATATCTGCTATACTTAGGAATGAACGCATTCTAACTGAATGCCACCCTGTTCATATTACAGATTCCCCAACCTCACTCGTGGCTTCATTTTAGCATTTAATTCAATTCCCAATCTCATTCGGGCATGAAATATCAAATAAGCACATTACATATGTCTACATATATATATTATATATATATAATATATATATATATATATATATATATATATATATATATATATATATATATATATATATATATATATATATATATATATGAATAATTTTTTTACCCCGACCGGGACTCGAACCTAGGACTTATGATTACTAAGTCAAGGCGCTACCACTACACCACAGAAGGTTAAAAGGAACCCAACCTTATAGCTTATATCTGCTATACTTAGGAATGAACGCATTCTAACTGAATGCCACTATGTTCATATTACAGATTCCCCAACCTCACTCGTGGCTTCATTTTAGCATTTAATTCAATTCCCAATCTCATTCGGGCATGAAATATCAAATAAGCACATTACATATGTGAAAACATGAATAATTTTTTTACCCCGACCGGGACTCGAACCTAGGACTTATGATTACTAAGTCAAGGCGCTACCACTACACCACAGAAGGTTAAAAGGAACCCAACCTTATAGCTTATAGCTTATAGCTTATATCTGCTATACTTGGGAATGAACGCATTCTATGCCCGAATGAGATTGGGAATTGAATTAAATGCTAAAATGAAGCCACGAGTGAGGTTGGGGAATCTGTAAAATGAACATAGTGGCATTCAGTTAGAATGCGTTCATTCCCAAGTATAGCAGATATAAGCTATAAGGTTGGGTTCCTTTTAACCTTCTGTGGTGTAGTGGTAGCGCCTTGACTTAGTAATCATAAGTCCTAGGTTCGAGTCCCGGTCGGGGTAAAAAAATTATTCATGTTTTCACATATGTAATGTGCTTATTTGATATTTCATGCCCGAATGAGATTGGGAATTGAATTAAATGCTAAAATGAAGCCACGAGTGAGGTTGGGGAATCTGTAATATGAACATAGTGGCATTCAGTTAGAATGCGTTCATTCCTAAGTATAGCAGATATAAGCTATAAGGTTGGGTTCCTTTTAACCTTCTGTGGTGTAGTGGTAGCGCCTTGACTTAGTAATCATAAGTCCTAGGTTCGAGTCCCGGTCGGGGTAAAAAAATTATTCATGTTTTCACATATGTAATGTGCTTAT
>JAXCGZ010002678.1:22500-25000 GCA_037179515.1 Halocaridina rubra
CTCTATTTACATATGTGAACAAACATTTAGTCTGCTCAACCAGAACAAATCATATAGTCGCAGAAGTCTAAGTGATCAAAATATGCACTCTTTTTTTTTTTTTTAAACTGGCATCCACAAATTTCTATCCTAAGATAAAAAAAACCTTGAGCATGAATCTCAGTGTCAATAATCTCATTAAAACAAAACAGGCAAGCACCTTTTTCTTTTTTTTACATAGTCTACAAACTATTCATTAAATTTTATGTAAAATCTAGTGGCCCTTGATTAGATATGAGTTTGATGATGTGGCTCGAGTAGCGAAAATGGTTGTGCACCCCTGAACTACAGCATGCTTCCAAGATGAAGGATAGATACTGGCTGAGAAAATGAGGCGAAAAAAGCGGCAAAAAAACGGGAGCCATTTCACCTGCAAACTCCTTAAGGAACTTCGCAGGGATACTATTGGGACCAGATGCCTTGTTCATATTTAGCGAGCGAAAAACCTTATGAACTTTGCATGAAGAATGGATAAGGGAGGGAATAGGGTGAGAGAGGAGTATATTTTTATATGTATATAATATATTATGCATATATATATATATATATATATATATATATATATATATATATATATATATATATATATATATATATATATATATATATATATATATATATATATATATATATATATATATATATATATATATATATATATATATATATATATATATATATATATATATATATATATATATTTATATATACATATATATATATATATATATATATATATATATATATATATATATATATATATATATATATATATATATATATATATATATATATATATATATATATATATATACATATATATATATATATATATATATATATATATATATATATATATATATATATATATATATATATATATATATATATATATATATATATATATATATATATATATATATATATATATATATATATATATATATATATATGTCAATGAAAGGCATCGGAGAAAACTGCTAAATATATATATATATATATATATATATATATATATATATATATATATATATATATATATATATATATATATATATATATATATATATATATATATATATATATTGTTCCGGTTTTACGTCACGGACTCCCTTATCAACCAAGGGCTAGGACGGTTGCCTTATTGCGAAGGACTTGTTTTCGCAAATGTAATCCTTACGCTGAGTGCATGCCTTTGCTAACCTCAGACCGTGACGGGGCGCGAACCCTCGACCTGACGCCTCAGAGTCGGAGACGCTACCGACTGAGCCACGGCGACTACTTATATATATATATATATATATATATATATATATATATATATATATATATATATATATATATATATATATATATATATATATATATATATATATATATATATATATATATATATATATATATATATATATATATATATATATATATATATATATATATATATATATATATATATATATATATATATATATATATATATATATATATATATATATATATATATATATATATATATATATATATATATATATATATATATATATATATATATATATATATATATATATATATATATATATATATATATATATATATATATATATATATATATATATATATATATATATATATATATATATATATATATATATATATATATATATATATATATATATATATATATATATATATATATATATATATATATATATATATATATATATATATATATATATATATATATATATATATATATATATATATATATATATATATATATATATATATATATATATATATATATATATATATATATATATATATATATATATATATATATATATATATATATATATATATATATATATATATATATATATATATATATATATATATATATATATATATATATATATATATATATATATATATATATATATATATATATATATATATATATATATATGAATAATTTTTACCCCAAATGGGACCTGAACCTAAGACCCAAAATTATTGTGCCAAGCGCTACCAACTACACCACAGAAGGCCTGAAAGGGAAACAAACCTTACAGCTATATCTGCTATACTAGGAATGAACGCATTCTATCTGAATGCCACTCTATTCATATTACAGTCTCCCCTAACCTCACTCGTGGCTTTGTTTTCGCATTTAATTTAAATCTATATCACATTTAAGACCAACAATAATCAAAGAAGAACATTACCATATGTGAAAACATGAAAACATTTTTGCCTCGACCAGGATCTGGACTTAGAACACATAATTACTGTGCCAAGGCACTACCAACTACACCAGAGAATGTCTAAAACGGAAACAAACCTTACAGCTATATCTGCTATAGTTGAAATGAATACATTCTATCAGAATTCCACTCTCTTCATATTACAGTTTCCCCCCAACCTCGCTCGAGGCTTCATTTTTGTATGTAATTGAAATCAC
>JAXCGZ010002679.1:0-40976 GCA_037179515.1 Halocaridina rubra
ATCTTTAAAACCCCCCCCCCACAAATACATTTAGATAATTATGTGAAACTTTGATATGTAATACATTTAGATAATTATGTGAAATTTTGACATGTAATACATAGAAGTAATCTGTTTAGATAATTATATGAAACTGTATGTCTTACTTTTCTGAAATAATTATAATTAACATGTGATAGCACTCCCTAAAATGTGTAATGCTTCGCCTGAAATGGGGCATTTCAGGAGTGGTGGTGGGGAGTGTCATAAAGTAATTTTACCCAAGAGGTGTAACATGGCCCAAGTGGTGTGGCTTGACATTTCCCGTGTGGTGTCCTGGGTAAGGTGTGTGTTTACAGAGAGATGACAAGATCTATGGTTCAACTCATAGGCCTCTCACACCTCTGCGTCCCTGATCGATGGAGGTCAGAAATGTCAGATATTTCTGTGTTGTTCTCATGAGAGCCAAAAGCCAGCCTCCACCAATACATACATGTGCACTTGAAAATACACATATACGCATTCCTTCTACCCAACTGGCGTTCCTTTAGCCACACCCCTAACACTATAGGTAATTGGTTGTAACCCCTTTTCTCTGGAAGCCTATTGGTGGAGGTGTGCCCAAGGATACCATGCCCTGCCAGCTTTGAGATACAAAACGAATCAGAAGGTGTGAGAGAGCAGTCAGAGATTTTGAGGGCACGAATATGGACTTAGATTTTACCTTAAGGGGAAGGGAGCATTGAGGCATAATATAAGTGTATAACTAAATAAAATATGTGCTAAGTCTATCTTGCTCATCCATTATCACCTTGCACGCTGTAAGATTTAGTCAAGTCAGTATAGGTAAACTTCTATATGACACTGCCTTGGTGCCCGCGTTCGTGATCTGATCGTAGTTCTTGCTTTATTTTCCATTGCTTTACCTTTCATATAGAACTTATTATGAATTCTACGAAAGTTAAAATTGTTAGTGATATTGGCGTCAAACACCTAGACACATAACAGTGGAAACAAAGAAAGAAATAATTTCTACACATGAAAATGAGGTTTGTGTGTTCGATCTCACCACACAGTATAACATGGCGAAATCAATGATCTGTGCTATTTTAAAGAATAAAGAGATCTTCAATGCGGCTGACGTGGCTAAGGGAGTAAATATCTTAACGAAGAAAAGGTCACAATTAATAGAAAAGGTAGTAAACTTATTACTGTTGTGGATAAATGAAAAATAGCTGGTTGCCGATAGTATTAGCAAGGCTATAATATGCGCTAAGGCTTTGCAAATCCACCATGATTTTGTAGTGAACTCTATGACTTCTAGTGGTGCTAAAGTTGAGGAATTTAAAGCCAGCATTAGACATGAAGAGGCGAATAGTTCCGACCAAAAAGCAGCGTATTCTTATGTGAAGGAATTCGCTAAATTTTTTGAAAATGAAGGTTATATCCCAAAACAAGTTTTTAATTGTGATGAAATGAATTTCTTTTGAAAGAAAATGTCCAAAAGAACCTATATAATCCAAGAGGAGAAGTCACTGCCTGGCCACAAACCAATGAAAGACAGGCTTACACTTTTACTGAGCGCTAATGCTAGTGGAGACTGTAAGATCAAGCCTCTTTCTGTGGAGGTCAAATCCAGAGGCTTGGGTCACACAGATTATACTCCTAGAGTGGTTGATTGAAGTGTTTGCGCCAGCAGTGAAAAAATATCTTGAGGAATATGATTTGCCCCTTAAGTGTCTCCTCATAATGGATAATGCTCCTGCCTATCCTCCAGGTGTGGAAGATCTTGCTATACATTAAGACTTCATTAAAGTAAAATTTCTGCCTCCCAACTCCACTCCTATCCTCCAGCCCATGGACCAGCAGGTAATTTCTAATTTCAAAAAGTTGTATACAAAGGGTCTTTTAGCCAGGTGTTTCCAGGTCATCAATGACACAAATATGACCCTTTGTGATTTCTGGAAAGACCACGTTAATATCCTCCACTGCACTGACCTCATTGAAAAAGCATGGAAGGAGGTCTCATATCGTACACTGAAGTCCGCCTGGAGGAAACTTTGGCTAGGTTGTGTGGCTGACAGAGACTTCGAGGGCTTCATGCAGGAGTTAGCTATTCAAATTGTTAATGAAATTGTGGGCACAAGCAAGAGTTGGGGCTTGGGGGTCAATGAGGAGGACGTGGAGGAGCTGGTGGAGGAGCACAAAGAAGAACTTACCACCGAAGAATTAGTGGAGCTGAAACGTGCACCGGTGAAGATTCTCCAAGAGGAGCAGTCACTGGAGGAGGGGGATGAGAGGGAAAAGGTGTCCAATGAAGAATTTAAAAGAAATTTTTAGTAAGTGGAATGATTTGCAGGATTTCATTGAGAATCATCACCCAGATAAAACTGTGGGTAATAGAGTGGTGAACATGGTAAATGACAATGCATTGAATACTTTTAGAAAATTTACCAAAAAAGAAATAGACAAATTTCTCTGGATTGTTTCCTTGTCCCAGTAGGCTGGGATGCAGCTTCCATAAGAGAAAAAGAGAGAGAAAACACCAGAAATAGAGCCTGTATCGGAAAAAATCCCTAACGTTTTTATGGAAAGGGACTCTCCTTCCAAAAATTAGTCCCTGTTCTCCTCCTCCTCCACCAACATCCACGTATGCTAGCAACAACCATCCACAAAGGAATATACAGTACTGTTTCTTACCTACATTATATTTTTGTATTTGTTATTAGTTGGAGAATGTGACAACATTTTCTAAGTGTTGGACTTTGCTATTTTATATTGGGTATCAACAAGTGTATCCTGTATACCTAAAATATGTAAATGTTTTACTTTAGAGCAGAATTCCTTACTATTATTAATGTAATTTTCCGTTTCAGATGAAATAACAACAACAACAGCAACAAACTTTATTTCCATTTCAATACAATGGGTATTCGTCAGCCAGGGCAAGCCCCAACCCCCCACTGTGGTGTCCAACCACAGCAGTTCCTGCCAGTAAACAGCTTAAACTCTCGGTCTTGGACGGGAACCGATCTTTCGACCTCGTGAATGCGAAGCCAGCGCGTTACCACTGAATAAAAAATTTTTAAAATAAATATTTATTGTGACCGGAACGGATTAATTGAATTTACATGCTTTTCAATGGGAAAAATAAATCCAACCCACGAACAATCCAACTTAAGAATACTTCTAAAACAGAAAAATAATCTAAGCTTTTAATCTAATATCTAAAAATAGCTTAAGTACACTGTACAGTATTGCCTACCTTTACTACTGTGATTGAATTGCCTCTGAATGACTTGTATGTCAAATAATTGATTTATTACTAATTTATTAATTATTTATTTGTCTCTGATGTACCGGCGGAATGGCTCAAGCCGGAATGACTTAAAACGTGGACCCCCTATTTTATATATATATATATATATATATATATATATATATATATATATATATATATATATATATATATATATATATATATATATATATATATATATATATATATATATATATATATATAGCTATCTTCAAGTCTCTATTAGCCACACAACTTCGTCAAAGTTTCCTCCAGGTGAAGTTCAACGTGCGGTATGAGACCTCCTTCCATGATTTGTCAATGAGGCCATTGCAGTGGAGGATATTAAAGAGCTCTTTCCAGAATTCACGAAGGGTCAAATCTGAGTCGTTGGTGACCTGGAAACACCTGGCAAAAAGACCCTTTGTATAGACCTTCTTAAAATTAAGCATCACCTGCTCGTCCATAAGCTGGAAGAGAGGAGTGGTGTTGGGAGGCAGAAATTTGGTGATTATGAAGTCGTATTCTATAGCAAGGTTTTCTTCCAAACCAGGAGGATGGGCAGAAGCATTGTCCATTATGATAAGACCCTTAAGGGGCAAACCTCTTTCCTCAAGATATCTCTTCACAGCTGGCGCAATCACTTCAATCATCCACTCTATGAATAAAATCCACGTGACGCAAGCCTCTGGATTCAACCTCTACATTACCTGAAGACTATCCTTCAACACGCTATTATGCTTAAACATGAGCGGACTTTCAGAGTAGTAGACTTAAAGAAGTTTAATATTGCAGTCCCCACCAGCATTAGCGCACAATAAGTGTAAGCCTGTTCTTCACTGGTTTGTGGCCAGGCAATGCCTTCTCCTCTTAGATTATATAGTTCTTTAAGACATTTTCTTTCAAATAATCTGGTTTCATCACAGTCAAAAACTTGCTGCGAAACGTAACCTTCACTTTCTATGAATTTGCCAACTTCTAGCACATACGCATCTGCTGCCTTTTGGTTTGAACTAGCTGCCTCTCCACGTCTAACAATGCTATGAATTCCATTTCGTCGACAAATTTTTTTAAACCAGCCTCTGCTGGTTTAAATTCGGAGTTTTTGGTACTACATCATGGTGTATATGTAAAGCCCTAGAGCATATTATAACCTCACTAACACTGTCTCCAGCCAGCTGTTTCTCATTTATCCAAACCATCAATAACTTTTCTACCTCTTCGATCAACTGTGACCTGTTCTTCGTTAATATAGTCACTCTTTAGCCACATCAGCTGCCTTAAAGACCTCATTATATTTTAATATAGTACAGATGGTCGATTTCGCCATGTTATACTGTGTGGCGAGATCAGAAACACGAACACCATTTTCATATTTAGCAATTGTATTTTGCTTCGTTTCCGCTGTTATATGCTTAGACCATTAAATGCCACTGTAACTAATGCACTTAACTTTTTTGGGAGCCATAATGAGGGCTAGCTTAAAGTAAAGGTAAAATAATGGAACAAACTACGAACACAGCTCGAACGAAATACACATTGTGGGCACTAATGCAGAACTGAGAGCAACCATGCTGTCGTCCAGCCAGATATGCATATGTATACGTGTCAGGGACTCGCGGGTTCTTCAAAGGGTGATGCAATATTTGCTTGTTAATAATGTTCGTGGGGCGAAGGTCCACTATATATATATATATATATATATATATATATATATATATATATATATATATATAATATATATATATATATATATATATATATATATATATATATATATATATATATATATGAATCATTTTTTACCCCGACCGGGACTCGAACCTAGGACTTATGATTACTAAGTCAAGGCGCTACCACTACACCACAGAAGGTTAAAAGGAACCCAACCTTATAGCTTATATCTGCTATACTTAGGAATGAACGCATTCTAACTGAATGCCACTATGTTCATATTACAGATTCCCCAACCTCACTCGTGGCTTCATTTTAGCATTTAATTCAATTCCCAATCTCATTCGGGCCATGAAATGATCAAATAAGCACATTACATATGTGAAAACATGGATAATTTTTTACCCCGACCGGGACTCGAACCTGGGACTTATGATTACTAAGTCAAGGCGCTACCACTACACCACAGAAGGTTAAAAGGAACCCAACCTTATAGCTTATATCTGCTATACTTAGGAATGAACGCATTCTAACTGAATGCCACTATGTTCATATTACAGATTCCCCAACCTCACTCGTGGCTTCATTTTAGCATTTAATTCAATTCCCAATCTCATTCGGGCCATGAAATTATCAAATAAGCACATTACATATGTGAAAACATGAATCATTTTTTACCCCGACCGGGACTCGAACCTAGGACTTATGATTACTAAGTCAAGGCGCTACCACTACACCACAGAAGGTTAAAAGGAACCCAACCTTATAGCTTATATCTGCTATACTTAGGAATGAACGCATTCTAACTGAATGCCACTATGTTCATATTACAGATTCCCCAACCTCACTCGTGGCTTCATTTTAGCATTTAATTCAATTCCCAATCTCATTCGGGCCATGAAATTATCAAATAAGCACATTACATATGTGAAAACATGGATCATTTTTTACCCCGACCGGGACTCGAACCTAGGACTTATGATAACTAAGTCAAGGCGCTACCACTACACCACAGAAGGTTAAAAGGAACCCAACCTTATAGCTTATATCTGCTATACTTAGGAATGAACGCATTCTAACTGAATGCCACTATGTTCATATTACAGATTCCCCAACCTCATTCGTGGCTTCATTTTAGCATTTAATTCAATTCCCAATCTCATTCGGGCCATGAAATGATCAAATAAGCACATTACATATGTGAAAACATGAATCATATTTTACCCCGACCGGTTCATTCCTAAGTATAGCAGATATAAGCTATAAGGTTGGGTTCCTTTTAACCTTCTGTGGTGTAGTGGTAGCGCCTTGACTTAGTAATCATAAGTCCTAGGTTCGAGTCCCGGTCGGGGTAAAAAATGATTCATGTTTTCACATATGTAATGTGCTTATTTGATAATTTCATGGCCCGAATGAGATTGGGAATTGAATTAAATGCTAAAATGAAGCCACGAGTGAGGTTGGGGAATCTGTAATATGAAAATAGTGGCATTCAGTTAGAATGCGTTCATTCCTAAGTATAGCAGATATAAGCTATAAGGTTGGCTTCCTTTTAACCTTCTGTGGTGTAGTGGTAGCGCCTTGACTTAGTAATCATAAGTCCTAGGTTCGAGTCCTGGTCGAGGTAAAAAATGATTCATGTTTTCATATATGTAATGTGCTTATTTGATTATTTCATGGCCCGAATGAGATTGGGAATTGAATTAAATGCTAAAATGAAGCCAAGAGTGAGGTTGGGGAATTTGTAATATGAACATAGTGGCATTCAGTTAGAATGCGTTCATTCCTAAGTATAGCAGATATAAGCTATAAGGTTGGGATCCTTTTAACCTTCTGTGGTGTAGTGGTAGCGCCTTGACTTAGTAATCATAAGTCCTAGGTTCGAGTCCCGGTCGGGGTAAAAAATGATTCATGTTTTCACATATGTAATGTGCTGATTTGATAATTTCATGGCCCGAATGAGATTGGGAATTGAATTAAATACTAAAATGAAGCCACGAGTGAGGTTGGGGAATCTGTAATATGAACATAGTGGCATTCAGTTAGAATGCGTTCATTCCTAAGTATAGCAGATATAAGCTATAAGGTTGGGTTCCTTTTAACCTTCTGTGGTGTAGTGGTAGCGCCTTGACTTAGTAATCATAAGTCCTAGGTTCGAGTCCCGGTCGGGGTAAAAAATGATTCATGTTTTCACATATGTAATGTACTTATTTGATAATTTCTTGGCCCGAATGAGATTGGGAATTGAATTAAATGCTAAAATGAAGCCACGAGTGAGGTTGGGGAATCTGTAATATGAACATAGTGGCATTCAGTTATAATGCGTTCATTCCTAAGTATAGCAGATATAAGCTATAAGGTTGGGTTCCTTTTAACCTTCTGTGGTGTAGTGGTAGCGCCTTGACTTAGTAATCATAAGTCCTAGGTTCGAGTCCCGGTCGGGGTAAAAAAAATGATTCATGTTTTCACATATGTAATGTGCTTATTTGATATATATATATATATATATATATATATATATATATATATATATATATATATATATATATATATATATATATATATATATATATATATATATATATATATATATATATATATATACTCAGCTCGTTTTTTATGTGTTGCTATTAAAAAAATATGCAAAATTGGAATAATGCCCCCCCAAAATAATAGTAAAATAATATGAAATACACGAATAACGCCCGTGCGAAAAATTCGAAGAAAAAAAAATTTCATTTTAGTAAATAAGCAACTGCCTCAGAGGCACCTTCCCACCTTGCTGCCATGTGCATATGTTTACATGGGAGTTAAAGGGCGAATGAATCAGATGAGCTCACCACAACACCTCGTACTACTTTTCCAACACTCGCTTCCATCCCTAGTGACGAAGTTATTGTATAGAAATGCTGATTATCTGAGTCAAATATGATGTAATATGCAACACAACAAAAGGATATCAAAACATCGTCATATATGACATCATTTTACTACGAATACTTACATAAGAGGGCAATTTTTGCTGTTTATAGTTTAGATAGAGCCCTTTCCTTTTACACCTGGCACCAGCATAGTTAAAGTTGCCTAAATAAGTAAAACAGAAAATCGTCCTTTTCACCCACTGCCAACCCAGGGTGTCCCCTTAAGTCTTCATATTCTCGATATGATGTTATGGAGAGAATGGAGAAAATGCTATGTACGTGGATAAGCATTAAGAACAAACAGCAAACAAACTTGCTTTGGTTATTCTTTATTTTTATTTTATCTTTGTTTACGTTTGCAGATAGAGGTTTGTTCTCCCGCATCCTACTCCTCATCTACCGCTTAAGATACGTGTTCACCACCACCATGCACGTCCAGTGTATGCTGTTGCCCACCGCATAAAAGAGTATGTTAATTTGCTTACTGTACAGCAAATCTGAATATCTTTTATACTCTTATTTATTTGTTTTTCAATAAAAATACCCGGTAGCTACAGGTCTTTCTGCTTTGTTATGTACTTATAAAATATGTTTTACTTATCTTATATCTTTGGCATAGTGTGTCTATGTACGGTTGTGAAAAGTATCTATGCCCATTACAGTAATCCCTCGTTTATCGTGGGGGTTCGGTTCCAGGACCGGCCGCGATAGGTGAATTTCCGCGAAGTAGGAACACCTTTAAAAGAAAAAAAAAAAAAAAAAAAATTACACTTCTTCTACGAGTACAAAGAGGATTACGATAAGAAAAGATCATCATCATTATATATATATATATATATATATATATATATATATATATATATATATATATATATATATATATATATATATATATATATATATATATATATATATATATAAATATATAGGCATTTATTATCCTACTAGGAATCCTGTTCCATGCATCAGCTACTCTACGGTATTACCAAGCCAATTTTCACCAATTTCCCTTCTGAACCTAAATTTATCAAGCATAAAGCCATTACCCATTACGAGTTCTGGTGTGATCATGAATTTTTAAAACTTTATTAATTATCACCCTTGTAATGACCCGTCAGATGTGAAGGGATTATAAAAGATGTGTAATGAATATCCAGCTCTCTGCTGGATTTTAATATACCTCTGCATTACTTTCATGATGTCTATTCCAAAAATTCTCCTTAGATCTTAATTATTATTATTTTTATTATTATTATTATTATTATTATTATTATTATTATTATTATTATTATTATTATTATTATTAACAATAATTTTCCTTTGATGATGATTGTGGAGATTATTATATTATTATTATTATTATTATTATTATTATTATTATTATTATTATCATTATTATTACGAATTTGTAATTAAACCATTATTTTTATAATAAATAATGTAGTTTTGGTTGAATGAACAAGAGTTAATTAAAGATGTCTCTCTCTCTCCAACATGCTATTCTACCCAACCCCCCACACTCTCTTTGTCCCAGCCAACTAGGGAGGGGCAATGTACACAGTTATTAAAGTAAGTAAACCAAGAGATGTACAAACAGTGATGAGCCCTTAACAATAATAATAATAATAATAATAATAATAATAATCAATAATAATCTTCACAATCATCATCAAAGGAAAATTATTGTTGCCAATAATAATAATAATAATAATAATAATAATAATAATAATAATATCTAAGGAGAATTATTGGAATAGACATCATGAAAGTAAGGCAGAGGTATATTAAAACCCAGCAGAGAGCTGGATATTCATTACACATCTTTTATAATCCCTTCACATCTGACAGGTCATTACACACACTATCTCTGTTTCTCTTTACAGCCTGATAAAGGCTGCTTTATTTTATCATTTTTTGGCCCATCCTGGTGTCACACACAAAAAAAAAATAAATAAATAAATAAATAAATATATATATATATATATATATATATATATATATATATATATATATATATATATATATATATATATATTAATAATAATAATAATAATAATTTTTTTTTTTGCCAAAAAAAAATCCGCGATACAGTGAAGCTGCGATAGGTGAATCGAGATATAGCAAGGGATTACTGTATCATTGTTTTTTATGGAAAATGACTGGTTACATTACACGTCACTTCTGAGAACCTATCTTCACGTTATTTCAAGAACTGGGTGTTGTGTATATATATATATATATATATATATATATATATATATATATATATATATATATATATATATATATATATATACACCTAGTTCTTAGAATAACGTAGAGATAGGTTCTCAGAAGTGCCGCGTATATTGATTTTCGCGTAATTTAACGAGTCATTTTCCAAATGAAACAATGATAATGGGCATAGCTCGTTCCTCAACCGTACATAGACACAATATACCAAAGATATAAGATTAGTAAATCATATTTCATAAGTACATAACAAAGCAGAAAGACCTGTAGTTATTTATATTAACATGCAAATAGCGTACAGTATAAAAGATATACAGATTTACTGTACAGTACACAAATTTAAGTACTCTATTATGCGGTGGGCAACAGGCATACACTGGGACGTGCATGATGGCAGTGAGCACAAGGATGCAAACGTTTTGCCGCCTCTGTATCAGCTGATGCACCCTCGGACGCTATTTTCCTGACGATATTATATCGAAAGTTCATTTGCTGTTTGTCCTTAATGCTTTCTTTCAATTTTCTTCATAATATTCCATCGCATTAAGCGGAAGAAGAGGAGGAGGATGCGGGAAAACGAACCTCTATCGGCAAATGCTTTGCCTCTTCCGTATCAGCTGATGTTTATCACTATTCAGGCACAAACTCATAAAATATTTATATACTCACTCTACTTGGGGTTTATCTAATATTCAAGATTATAGTATTGAATATTAATATTCCTTGGTTCTAAACATTATTCTATCTTCTTTACATATTGACCGTGCAGCACGAAATCTAAACATAAACAATGTCAGCTGAGAGAAAAAGAAAACTGTACAATTCGTTACAAAGAACATGTATATCGAGGAAACTTAAATGAAATATATGTATTCTCTAAAAGCTCTATCCCTGATGATATTATATCGAAAGTCTGTTTGCTGTTTGTTCTTTTAATGCTTTTTTTCAATTTTCTTCATAATATTCGATCTCATTAAGCAGTAGAAGAGGAGGAGGATGCGGGAGAACGAACCTCTACTGGCAAACATTTTGCCACTTCTGTATCAGCTGATGCACCCTCGCACGCTATTTCCCTGATGATATTATATCGAAAATTTGTTTGCTGTTTGTTCTTTGAATGCTTTTTTTTCAATTTTCTTCATAATATTTGATCGCATTAAGCGGCTGAAGAGGAGGAGGATGCGGGAGAATGAACCTCTACCCACAAACGTTTTGCCCCTTCCGTATCAGCTGATGCACCCTCGCACGCTATTTCCCTGACGATATTATATCGAAAATTTGTTTGCTGTTTGTTCTTAATGCTTTTTTAAATTTTCTTCATAATATTTGATCGCATTAAGAGGTAGAAGAGGAGGAGGATGCGGGAGAACGAACCTCTATCGGCAAACGTTTTGCCACTTTCGTATCAGCTGATGCACTCTCTCACGCTATTTCCCTGACGATATTATATCAAAAATTTGTTTGCTGTTTGTTCTTTTAATGTTTTTTTTTATTTTCTTCATAATATTCGATTGCATTAAGCGGTAGAAGAGGAGGAGGATGTGGGAGAACGAACCACTATCTGCAAACGTTTTGCCACCTCCCTACCAGCTGATGCACCCTTGCACGCTATTTTCCTGACGATATTATATAGAAAATTTTTTTGCTGTTTGTTCCTAATGCTTTTAATCCATTATCTTCATAATATCCGATCGCATTAAGTGGTAGAAGAGGAGGAGCATGGCGGAAAAGTGCCTCCGAGGCGGTCGATTATTTACTAAAATGAAATTTTTTTTTTTAATATTTTTGAATGGGCATTATTTGCGAATATCATATTTTTTTACTATAATTTTTTAGGGGCATTATTACAATTTCGCGGATAAAAAACACGCGGAAAAAGCGAACAAGGTGTATATAAAAGACCAAATTACGACAACTTCAACTTACAACTGTTAAATCAGAACCGGTTGAGGATGTAAATTGAAGATTACTTATATAAACATCATCATTATACAAACAAAAGTAAGCTTCATCTTACCTTTAAGTTTAGCTCTAACTCTGTTTGCAGTTTTCTTGATATCTGTCATCATATCATCAAGTTCTTGCTTCACCTCTGAAAATGAAAAAAAATGGGAAAATTAGTGTATGCTTCAGCTGCCTTAAATTACAAAGAAACATGCAAATAAGTATGGCAAGAGGGCAAATATTTAGTTGCTTTAGAATATTTAACAGAGCTGCATAATCTTCATCTAATTTCCCAGGTAGTATTCCTCACCACGATGCCATTTAGGAAAAGGTATGCATCACCCATTTATAGGTGATCCCTGTATCCTTTCACCTAACATAATATCATATTAATTTTCTACAATACTTAGTTCATGGTCATATCATTAAAATATTGTAATTACGAGCACTACTTTACTATATAAAAACTACATCATGTGATATGAATAAGACACAATGACTGATTTTCCATGCTTGCCATGAATGCAACTTGAGCAAATCTGGATGACAAAATCCTTAATTATTGTTTTTATTTTGACAGAAACTTCACATAAACAATCCCTTGTCCCACTTGATTGTAAAAGATCATTTGTCAATATTGAGGAGATAATATCAACTACCAATATTGGAAAAGTCTTCACTAGTACTTGGTTCTTTAGAACTATAAAACTGAATCTATTACATTACCAAAAAATATAAAAAGCCAGATTAGAAAAAATACCCGTAATTCTTATATCAAGGGGTCCCCACTTTATGTCAGGGTTCTGTTCCTGACAGCTGACTCAAGTCGGAATTCGACTTAAGTTGGAACACACCTATAATTCGAACCTAAGTCCCCCAACAATGCTAAAAATAAATACTAAAAAATAATCAAAGTTTTTAATCTAATACATAAAATAGTTACAGTATACTATTGTGGTTGGTTTGAATCTGAATGACTGGTATGTCGAAAAATGTATTTATTAAAAATTTATTAATCACTTATTTGTCTCTGATGCTCGTAACTCCCCACCTGCTGGTTGATTTTTCATTTTTACTAACACTAGAAACTAGGAATTAATTTAGCATTTACCATTCTTTGCTTGGTCCAAATTAGGCATTAACTATTCTTACACTAAAAAAGTACTTTCTTATATCCTGCAAAGAAGCTCTTGTATAAAGCTTCAAACTATGAACTCTAATTCTAGAGCCACCCACATCACATTATCATTCCATATCCACTTTGTAAAAACAATGGAGGAATTTAAAAACCATTACCATATCTCCAACTCTTTTTAACTTCGAGTGATAGTGAGGCTAGCTCCTTCAGCCTTTCCTTATAATTGAGATTATGTATCAAAACAGGGTTAATTGAATGACAACTTTAATGAACGAATTGGAGCAGCTAACGTATGCCTGTTTGGTCTGATGATACTCCTCAAGAGAAGATCCATATCAGAAAAGACAAAATTGGGGTCTACAACACAATCATAAGGCCTATCCTAATGTACTGCTACATATCATAGTTATTAAATAAAAATCAAGAGAAAAGGTTGGAACTCTTTGAAAATAAGACATTAAGAACAAAAAAGGACCAGTACATGACCATGAAACACAAGAATGGAGGACACATAACTGGAAGTTGTGAGAACAGACAAAGAAGCCCCACATAAGTTAGGTTGCCAAGGGAAGACGAATACAATGTTCAGGACACATCACAAGAATGGAAGAGGAGACAATACCAGAAAAGGTCTTCCTGGCTCATATAGATACACACAGACTACTGGGGAGACCAAGAAAAGACTGGAGGAGGATACAAAAAGAGGGGGAGTGAATCCTGAAGACTGGATGAGCCTAGCACAAGATAGAAGAGCATGGACAAACTTATCAAGAGAGTTCATGGGTCAACAAGAGGACCAAATGCCAGTGCAGTAAGTAAGTTTCTCCAACCATCTATATGTTTCTTCAAGGGCAGTTTTCAGAGGGGTGCTGCATATTCACACTTAATCCACACATAAGTCATGTAACATATAAACATGTCTGTATCTATTTCCCTGAAGATCATCCTTTTATTGCTAAGAATGCTTATACTGTGCCTTTTATATGAATTTCCTGAAGGTAATCTGCCTTAGCGCCGGTTCACACAGGGCATTTTTATATTCATAAATTTGTTTTCGTCTAGTTTCCTTTACCCTTCCTTCCTGGTCCTCTAGGGGTTAAAAGGTGGACCAGTTGGAGTAGCCAACGGTCATGTCACACATGATGATAAGTAAATGTGTACATGTTTAAATAATTTTTTTTTTTTTATGTGTGACACCAGGACAGACAGAAAATAACCTCATCAATAAAGGCCCAGGCACAAAAAATAACTAAGACAAAGGAAAAGAAAAAGGTTAAAGTCAAGGCATAGATGAGGTAATGACACACAACACAAAGAAAAACGACAGACAGAAAAAAGTCAAAGTACAGAGGACCCAGAGATATGGAGGACTAGGCCCTGAGATGATGATAAATCCGCTTTTTGAAGGATGATAGGTCATAAGAATCAGGAAAGACAGAAGGATGAAGAGTTCCATAGTATGGAGGTAGATGGGAAGAAGCAGTCGCTGCACCGACAAGCTACAAATCTCCATACAGTGCCAGTGAGATGAGGCCGCTTGGCAAGTGTTATGCGGCCTTGGCAGTGGGGGAGGGATGCAACTCGCCACCTCATCAGAGCAGCGATAGAAAAGAGAAAGGGAAGATACCTTACGGCGAAGAGAGAGAAAATCCAGATTAGAAGTAAGAGAAGAATCGTTAAAGAGTCTGACTGTCTTAGATTCAACCCTATCAAGGAGATAATTATAGAAAGAAGCACCCCAGCAGGGACGGATAAGATATTTATAGATTTTAAGCAACTGTAAAGAGGATAAGTAATGACAAAAACAAAACAAATCCCCCAAATTTTGGGATGAAGATCTAGAAATTTGGATTATGTGATTCCTCCAAGACAAGTTAGTAAGTTGATAGAATTAAAGAGGGTAAATTTCGTTAGTTTCAAAGACAATAGGATTATCAGGAGGTGAAGAAGATAAAGAGATAGCCAGAAACTGTGTATTGGAGGCATTGAATTTAACTAAATTTTGAGAGCCCCACTCAGATACCCTCTGCAAATCGGAGTTGAGAGTAGAAGAAAGAGTGATACGAGACTGATTACGAGTAGCAGATGAAGGTTGTGAAGAAAAGGCAGAGAAAATGTGAAGGGTAGAATTATCAGCAAAGGCATGAAGAAGAGAGGAAGATGGGGATTGTATAAAGATCATTGATGAAGAGAAGGAACAGAGTAGGTGAAAGAACAGAGCCCTGTGGAACACCACTGGTACCAGAAAAAGGGCTAGATGTTGCGTCATCAACAACTACATATATAAAACGGTCAGTAAGAAAGCTGGAAATGAGAGAACAGAAAGAAGGGGTAAAGCCATAGGCAGGGAGTTTGGCCAACAGAGCCTTGTGCCAGACTCTGTCAAAAGCCTTAGAGATATCAAGGGCGACAACAAAGAATTCCCCATAGTTCTTCAGAGAAGATGACCATACATGAGTAAGATAGGACAGGAGATCACCAGTGGATCTTGCCTTGCGGAAGCCATACTGGTGATCGGAGATAAGTGAGTTATATTCAAGGCATGAGCATTGAGCAAAGTTTCAAAAACTTTAGCAATAGAGGAGGTTAGGGCAATAGGTCGGTAGTTTGAAGAAATAGAGCGGTCACCCTTCTTAGGAACAGGTCGAACTAGAGCATGCTTCCAAGATGAAGGATAGATACTGGTTGACAGAATGAGGCGAAAAAGAAGGCAAAGCACGGGAGCCAATTCGTCTGCAAACTCCTTAAGGAACCTTGCAGGGATACCATCGGGACCAGATGCCTTGTTCGTCTTTAGCGAGCACGGAACCTTATGAACTTTGCGTGAATAAAGGATTAGGGAGGGCATAGAGTTAGAGAGGGGTAAAGATTGAGGAACAGGTGCACTGGAATTGTTTATAGAAGAGTTGGCAGAAAAATGAGAGCCAAAAAGAGTGGCTTTGTCAGTGGGAGAGCAAGCTATAGAACCATCAGAACGAATGAGTGCGGGAAAACTTGAGTTACAGAAGGTTTTGGCTAAGGATCAGAAGCATTTATCAAAGAGAGAGGAGTGGCTCAGGAACATATTCCCCTTCGGCGATAATTTTCTTGAAGTCATTCTTGACGTAATTTTTGCGGCAGCTGTATCTGCAGAGGCAGCTTCGCCATGCACTGAAATGCTTTTTAGGCCATAGCGTTTTTGAAATTTGAAGAACCATCCATCGCTAGCAACGAACAGTTGTATCCTCGATGGAGAATTGCTGGAGGGTCCTGGTTGTGGGTCGTCGATATCTTCTTCTCTCTCCTCCTCTCCACGGTTGCCCTTGTATCGCGTTTCTTGGTTCGCGTTCTCACTGTATCGCGTTTTTTTTTTGGATAAAATATTATTTTATTTTATGGGTATACAAAAATATTAAAATCTTGAAAATATTAACATTTTCAGTATTTCAATTTTTTTTTATTGAAAAAAAAATTTCATTATTTAATTGATAAAAAAAATTTATTTCCCAGCCTACGAATAATAAAACAGTAAAAAATAATAAAAAACATAAATTTAGATATACGTACGTACAGCATAACTCACAGTATTGCATCATGCGAAATAGCGTCCGATAGCGTACAATGTATTGGGGTCACAGCTACGTGAGCTAGCATATATATTTATATTACCAGTAGTTTCATGATTTTATTGATAAAAAAATGTATTTCTTAGCCTAAGAATAATAAAACAGTAAAAAATAGTAAACAGTATTGCACCACGTAAAATACAATACCGTTATCAGTGTTTCGGAAAACGCAAAGGCTCTAACCTACGTGACCTAGTGAATATTAAAATTTTCATTATTTTATTGATAAAACAAGTATTTCTTAGCCTAAGAATAATAAAACAGTAAAAAATAATAAAAAACAAAGTACTAACAGTATTGCACCATGTAAAATACGATACCGCTATCAACATTTTGGAAAACGAAAAGGCTCTCACCTACGTGAGATAGTTCATGGAATGCTACTGGCTGAAAGGTCGGGAGACGACGAATCACAGAATTGGTTTTCAATATTTTCTGTATCATGGGGTCTGATTGGCTTTTTTATTGCAGTTTGCTTTTCCTTCCAATTTCCAATGAGCCGCCTAACTCGCTCAGTCTAACTCACGTGTGCGCGGTTCTTGTTGTGCTTATTAATACGTTTTGCTTGTGATTGTGTTTTCACGCATAATTTAACCTTTGCAATGCCTCCCAAACGTACATCACCTTCTGGTAGTCAGCCTAAGCGGCAAAGGAAAATGTTAACCATTGTAGATAAACTGAAACTCTTAGATATGTTGAAAGAAGGAAAAAGGTTTGTGGATGTCAGCCGCTATTTTGGCCTCAATGAATCTACTGTGTGCTACATCAAAAAGGACGAGGCAAAGATCAGGAAAACAGAGAGCATTTCTTTTGATAAATCAGCGAAGAGGGTCGTAACATCCCGCAATAAAGCAGTAGTGCGGATGGAAGCTGTTTTGGCCCTGTGGATTGCTGATTGCAGAAAGAAAAACATCAGCTTACACACCAATATCATACAAACAAAAGCGAAGAAGCTGTACGAGACATTCGCTGCAAATGAACCCGATGACGACAGTGGCGACCGTGGAGAGGAGGAGAGAGAAGAAGATATCGGACACTGTTTCGCATGATGCAATACTGTGAGTTATGCTGTACGTACGTATATCTAAATTTATGTTTTTTACTATTTATAACTGTTTTATTATTCGTAGGCTGGGAAATAAATTTTTTTTTATCAATTAAATAATGAAATTTCTTTTTCAATAGAAAAAAATGAAAATACTGAAAATGTTAATTTTTTGAAGATTTTAATATTTTTGTATACCCATAAAATAAAATAATATTTTATCCAAAAAAAAACCGCGATACAGTGAGAACGCGAACCAAGAAACGCGATACAAGGGCGACCGTGGAGAGGAGGAGAGAGAAGATATCGACGACCCACAACCAGGACCCTCCAGCAATTCTCCATCGAGGATACAACTGTTCGTTGCTAGCGATGGATGGTTCTTCAAATTTCAAAAACGCTATGGCCTAAAAAGCATTTCAGTGCATGGCGAAGCTGCCTCTGCAGATACAGCTGCCGCAAAAATTACGTCAAGAATGACTTCAAGAAAATTATCGCCGAAGGGGAATATGTTCCTGAGCCACTCCTCTCCCTTTGATAAATGCTTCTGATCCTTAGCCAAAACCTTCTGTAACTCAAGCTTTCCCGCACTCATTCGTTCTGATGGTTCTATAGCTTGCTCTCCCACTGACAAAGCCACTCTTTTTGGCTCTCATATTTCTGCCAACTCTTCTATAAACAATTCCAGCGCACCTGTTCCTCAATCTTTACCCCTCTCTAACTCTATGCCCTCCCTAATCCTTTATTCACGCAAAGTTCATAAGGTTCTGTGCTCGCTAAAGACGAACAAGGCATCTGGTCCCGATGGTATCCCTGCAAGGTTCCTTAAGGAGTTTGCAGATGAAATGGCTCCCGTGCTTTGCCTTCTTTTTCGCCTCATTCTGTCAACCAGTATCTATCCTTCATCTTGGAAGCATGCTCTAGTTCAACCTGTTCCTAAGAAGGGTGACCGCTCTATTTCTTCAAACTACCGACCTATTGCCCTAACCTCCTCTATTGCTAAAGTTCTTTAAACTTTGCTCAATGCTCATGCCTTGAATATAACTCACTTATCTCCGATCACCAGTATGGCTTCCGCAAGGCAAGATCCACTGGTGATCTCCTGTCCTATCTTACTCATGTATGGTCATCTTCTCTGAAGAACTATGGGGAATTCTTTGTTGTCGCCCTTGATATCTCTAAGGCTTTTGACAGAGTCTGGCACAAGGCTCTGTTGGCCAAACTCCCTGCCTATGGCTTTACCCCTTCTTTCTGTTCTCTCATTTCCAGCTTTCTTACTGACCGTTTTATATATGTAGTTGTTGATGACGCAACATCTAGCCCTTTTTCTGGTACCAGTGGTGTTCCACAGGGCTCTGTTCTTTCACCTACTCTGTTCCTTCTCTTTATCAATGATCTTTATACAATCCCCATCTTCCTCTCTTCTTCATGCCTTTGCTGATAATTCTACCCTTCACTTTTTCTCTGCCTTTTCTTCACAACCTTCATCTGCTACTCGTAATCAGTCTCATATCACTCTTTCTTCTACTCTCAACTCCGATTTGCAGAGGGTATCTGAGTGGGGCTCTCAAAATTTAGTTAAATTCAATGCCTCCAATACACAGTTTCTGGCTATCTCTTTATCTTCTTCACCTCCTGATAATCCTATTGTCTTTGAAACTAACGAAATTTACCCTCTTTAATTCTATCAACTTACTAACTTGTCTTGGAGGAATCACATAATCCAAATTTCTAGATCTTCATCCCAAAATTTGGGGGATTTGTTTTGTTTTTGTCATTACTTATCCTCTTTACAGTTGCTTAAAATCTATAAATATCTTATCCGTCCCTGCTGGGGTGCTTCTTTCTATAATTATCTCCTTTATTGTAAAAAAAGTTGATGATTGAAATTCGCTTAGCAAGGAAGTAGTTAATGCTAACTGTATTCATAGTTTTAAGGACAAATATGATAAGGACCAGGGAGTATAAAAATGGAAGCGACCAGAAGACTGGGAGTTACGAGCATTGGGTACTTTCCCGTAAGAACACTCAGGCAATTACACGCAGCCTTCCATTCCTTATAATTGTATATGATCTCCTGAAATCTGTAAATGTACTTTTAAATATGTTTCCTCTCAAGGTAAAAATCTGACTTTTTACTGAAAGTACCAGAATCAACTAAGAACAATAAATAAATAATTATAAATAAGTAAATATAAACATGAATCAATAAATATTTTATCATACTGAATGCTCTCCTCAACCAAAGAAAAGACTCGTGTCTTTGAAGAGGCACACTTAAGAAAGATGCCTTTATCAAATGATAATAAAAGATAAAAAGATAGATAAAAGGAAAAACGTCCACAGTGCACTAAAAATATTCAAAGAGATAAGTCTTAGATAAAGAAAGGAAAATTATAATAATGGAGAAAACATTGAAAACCTTTTCTTCTTCTAAAGTTAGAACTAATTTATTTTCTTCCGCTAATGTTAATTCTTCTGCTGGAATATACTCTTTATTCTTCTAGTAATATACTATATCTTCTTCTTCGTCTCATATTCATTGTTCACTTCCTGCTTCAGCTAAGTTTACTTTTGTTAAGGTTAAATATTTTGCATCTACTACTGCCACTTTTTTTTTCTTCTTTTTCGACTACTACTACCACAGCTGCTTATTACAAAAACAATACTACTAAAAATAATAATAATTTGACATGATTTTTCCTACTAATGCTTCTTTTACGTCTAAATGTTTTATCAATGCAAATTCTTCCTTTTCTTTTACATCTTCTTCTACTCATAATACTAAGTCTACTTCTTTTAATTATAAATAGTCCTTTATGAACGTTAACTCTTCTGCTATAAATGACACTTCTTCATCTTCTCCTGCTAAGTCTAGAGCTCTTCCTGTATTAATGCTAATTCGTTATCTCCATTTTTCTTCTGCAAAGGTTAAGTCTTCTTCCTCTTTTTTTTTTTTTTTTTTTTTTTTTTTTTTTTTTTTTTTTTTTTTTTTTTTTTTACAAATGTTAGATCTTCTGGAAAGGTTACAGCTCCTTCTTCTGCTGAGGCTAAGTCTTTTAATTCTTCTTCTTTTTCTGCTCCTGCTAGATTTAAATGTTTTAATACATCTAATGAAAAACATTCTTCTTCTAGAAGTTTTCTTATATATCTAATATAGAAAATTCTTCTGCTTCTTTTGTTAGAGATAAATGTTCTTATACGTCTAGTACATCCAATTCTTCTTCTTCTTTTGCTGAGGCTGTCTTTACATGCTTCTCTTCTGATTAGGCTAAGTTTTTTTAAGTGTTCTTTTTCTTCTGGATTTAAGTGTTGTTATACATCTAATATAGAAAATTCTGCTTCTTCTAAAGGAGATAAGTGTTCTTATGTCAGAGATAAGTGTTCTTATGTCTAATACATCCAATTATTCTTCTGCTCCTGCTTCTGCAAAGTCTAATACATGGTCTCCATCTATTACTGCAAATTCTTTTGCCTCTTCTACTAATACTGATAATTCTTTATCTACTATAATTAAATCTCACATTTCTACTTTTCCATATTCTGCTAAGCCTAAGCATAATTTTCTTCTACTAATGCTATTTTTATTTTCTACTTCTCCATCTACTACTCATGCTAATTCTTCTTTTTGTTCTGTTAAGGATAAATCTTCAGCTACTACAAATGGTAATTAATAAGTTTTTCTCCTGATGCAATTTTTTCTTCATTTGCAGAAGCTAAGGCTCCATATTTTCTTGTTCCTTTTCTTTTTCATCTGAAAAGGTTAAGTCATCTTTTTCTTTACTTGCTAAGTCTTCTCATGCTTCTTTTTTTCCTTCTTTTATGAATGGAAATTAATTTAAAAAAGAACCATTCCAAAACTATATTCATATATGCTTGGATTACTCATATATCAACAAGTTGGCAGGTTTTAATCAAATAACGGATGCGACTAACGCCTATTGTTTCTCCCAAAATATCTGAAGACGAAATGATTTTCACACCAATGCAGGCAGTAAGAAGTCAGTACAAGTTAATGAGGTGGCAAGTCTTGGTGACGGGCGAAAATCATGCAGAGTCGGACTTAACAAACAGCTGCACAAATACGCATCCAGAATCACTGACTGTGAGTCACGTATTTAATAATCAAGAAACGGATTGTGTAAATATAAACGTAAATATTTAAAATATTACAAAAACTACTAATACTCTTACATAATAATAATAATAATAATTATAATCAGAGAGGGGAGGCCAATAACTTCATTAATGCAAAAAGAAGCCCACAGTAGAGTAGATGTTTTTACTGACTGATTGTACAATATCAAGCTGTTGCCTTATGCTGAAAGCATATTCATGAAACTAATAAACAGTGATCCTTCGCTGGATTGCGTTTCTTGGCTCGCGTTTTCACTGTACCACGATTTTCTTTGGCAAATTTTTTTTTTTTGGGGGGGGTATATGCAAAAATATTAAAATATTAAGAAAAAAAAAATTCGGTATTTTCATTTTTTTATTGAAAAACATATTTCATTATCTAATAGATAAAAAAAAATTATTTCCCAGCCTACAAATAATAAAACAGTAAAAAATAGTAAAAACTATAAATTTAGATATACGTACTGTACAGTATAACTCACAGTATTTCATCATGCGAAATAGTGTCCGATAGCGTACAATGTATTGGGGTCGCAGCTACGTGAGCTAGCATATATATTTATATTTCCAGTAGTTTCATGATTCTATTGATAAAAAAACGTATTTCTTAGCCTAAGAATAATAAAACAGTAAAAAATAGTAAAAAACATAAATACTAACAGTATTGCAACATGTAATATACGATACCGGTATCAGCGTTTCGGACAAAGGCTCGCATCTACGAGAGATAGTGTCCGATAGCGTACAATGTATTGGGGTCGCACCTACGTCAGCTAGCATATATATTAAAATTTCCAGTAGTTTCATGATTTTATTGATAAAAAAACGTATTTCTTAGCCTAAGAATAATAAAACAGTAAAAAACATAAATACTAACAGTATTGCAACATGTAAAATACGACACCGCTAGCAGCGTTTCGGACAAAGGCTTCCACCATCTTCCATTGTCTCGCCTCACTCGTTCAGGCTACCTAACGTGTGCGCCGTTCACATTGTGCTTATTAATACGTTTGGCTTGTGATTTATTTACTCGCATATTTTAACCTTTGCAATGCCTCCCAAGCATCCTTCATCTTCTAAGGCTTCTTGTAGTGAGCCTAAGAGGCAAAGGAAAATGTTAACCACAACAGATAAGGTAAGTTTACCTATCACGTACATACAAATTTACGTTGCATGCTGTTATTTATAAAGTAAAGGGTGGATTTTAACAGTGCAGGGAGGGTTTATACAGTAAACGTAAAAATAATTGTAAAATACCTATGTACATGAGTATGTCATAAATTTACGCTTGCATGCTGTTATTTATGAAGTAAATGGTGGTTTGTTAACAGTACAGGGAGGGTTTATACAGTTTATACGGTGTAAACGTAAAAATACATTAAAATATCTATGTACATATAGGTTGATCCTACTCCGCGATTTTCCTGTCTCGCGACGGGTCCCGGAACCGAACCTTCGCGATAATTGAAGGAACACTGTATAGTGCCGGTGTAAAGCTCTATTCCTAGTGTTGTGTTTCATTGTAATTGTTGTTGCCACACACAAAGAAAGTTTCTTGGCTCTACCTTTCCTTCACCTCAGAGTAAGGTGGCACTAACCTCAGGTATCATGGAGCCTCTGATGTGTAGCTTTTATTTTCTCTCAAAGTATCACCTAAATTAATTAAAATGCTTTCTACCACCCTACTGACATTAGTTTTAAAGATATGCTGCAAATATATAAGCAATTTTTATGATTATTTGAAGATTACACGCTATTTCATGATAATTAAGAAAAACAAAAACTTGCAAACCTAGGGTCTGAAAGGTGGTAGAAAAGCACTTTAATCATTTGTATAATACTTTTAAGGAAATAAAAGCCTCACAAAAGAGGACTCTTATACTAGCAAAATGCTGAAGGTTTAATTATATAAATGATAACAAATAATACACATAGTTAAACTCATTTGGATGGTGGGAGAGATGGAGGAGGGGGAAATACTGATGACGTAGCTTACTGATAGCCCCACAATGTGGTACATCTCAGGCAAGAGATAATCCCATAATACCTGAGGTCAGTACAACCTTACTATGAGGCAATGGAAGTCCGAAGACAAGACTTTCTTTTTGTGCGAGGTAACAACATCAAAAGTACTATCATAAAATGAGAGCTTTACATCCAAATGATACTAAGGTACTTTCAAGATGTATTCATAGGAGAGCAAAAGCTTGATGTTGTGCCGCAAGCATTTTGAAGTCAAGATGAAGTTATATGAAGTCTTGCTGAAGTCAGGACCTGAGACCTTAAACAAATTCTGGAGAGAAACATGTGAGGCTGGAGATCAAGGGTGAAATTGAATACTCTCCCATTTGTTTTTCTGGGTACAATCAATGTTTTTGGAAGATGATAACAAGATATATGGCTGGACCCATGGGACTTAGCATCTGGCTGTCAAGTGCCTCAAGAGGATGGGAGAGGCCAAGAGGTCAGCCATTCCCAGCACCGCAAGACACACAAACATTTGACCTGTACATATATACATAGCTCTCCCCAAAGAGGAAGGACTCCCCTTTGGTCCTGGAAGCCTATTGGCAAAGTTGTACAAGATAACACGCCCTGCCATTTGGGTACTTCAAGAATACCCGAGGCAGTCAGACATAGAGAGTTTTAGTTAGTACTTTCCCCGGGGCACGAATAGATCAGAGTTTTTGATAGTCATAAAGGTCGGGGGCATTGAGGCGTCGGATATGTTGCAGTCTAAAATAAATTAAGTTAAACGAACCACCGCTTGTCCGTTCTTACCTTGCACCATTCTGGTAACAATATTAACGTAATGAATAACACTACGACAGTGGTGGCAGCACGGTACAATTCCCGCAGAAATAAGTACGAAAGAGACAATTTAATATGCCAGTTGAAACCTGTGCGAAGAAAAAAAGGATGGCAAATGTAGAACAATACTCCTCAGTGCAGGAAATGAGTGAGGAGGACAAGAACCGTAAAATTCTCGAATTAGAGGAGCAAGTACAATGCCTACAAACCAGTGCCAAGGCTGCTCCGTTGAGAAGAAACTTGGTCGACAACGACGCCTCAAACATCGACGAACAGCCGGCTGCTCCGAACCCAGTGGTGACGCAGGGAGCACAGCAGGCCGTGCCCCCACCCCGTGCCCTTGTTGGAAAGGCGCCCCGAGTAAAAGATTGTCCTTTATACTTTGACGGTGCAAATGTAAAAGGCCTCGAACACCCACCCATATTCCCTGCGGCCGACTTCCTGAAACATTTGGGTCTGCGGATGAGAAGAGCCGAGTGGATCGACGAGTACCGCATAAACGAAGTAGTACAAAGGTGCACAGAATCTGGATCCGAGGCGGTGGGCAAAGACAAGTGGTCATATATTAAAAATTGGGAACTTTTAAGGATCGATTCCTAAAATATTTCACAGTGCGACAGAGTGAAGAAACGCTAATAAACAAAATTAGAAATAGTGCTTGAAGACGCGGAGAACAGTTGAATTGGTATGCGAAGAGGATTGAATCTTTAACGAGTTCAGTGAGTGAAATTGCCAATACTACATATATGAGGCAAAGTATTGTGCGAGGTGCCCTGCGGAACACTGTTCCGGAGAGGTGCCATTTCCTACTGAAATTTAACATACTAATTCCCGATCTAGTGCAACCGCTGGCGAATTGGTTTGAGAGCCAGCCCTGACATAGTCTCTCGGAAGAGGAAATCGAACAGGAAAGACTCCTAAATGTGGCAGCCATCCCCGTCGCAGCCATGGCGAACGAACGAGGGCCGAGGTCCTGAGCAGTGGAGAGAGAAAGATGCGCGAATTGTCACGGCCTGGGCCACCGACGGGAGCAGTGCGCGCAAATGGGGAGCGCACGCACACTTTGCTTCAATTGCCTGGGGTCCAGACATCGGGCTGATAAATGCCCCAACGAGAGAATGACTCATGGAGCATTGCAGGTGAAGAAAAAAAAACTACAATGCCCCAACGGAACCCTCCAGTGAACCTTCCGGACACTCAGCGGCAAGAAGCTGCCACTCCTCCAAACCGGGAGATCATGGACATCACCAGACAAGCTCCTCAGCACAACTAAGTACTTGTAGTTTCTGTCTAATGAGTTCTTACTAGTAGAAATTACTGTCGGTGGAATCCGCCAATTTGCTTTGCTAGATACGGTATCAGCTGTATTGTTAATAGATTGTAATATTGTTGCAGAACCCATTACTAAATTAGATACTTCAGTAGTAATAACTACAGTGGGCGATACTACCCCGAATTTTGTTAAAGTTAAAGAGGTAGTGAAACAAGTGATTGCATTTGAGGGGTGCCCCACAAGATTAAGATGTGCCTTCCTTGTATTGCCTAAGTTAAGTATTGAACAGGCAAAAGTAATAATTGGATTCAAGGACATGGTAAAGATGGGAATAAATAATGTTAACAAACGGGGGAAAACTACTGTAACCGTCAACGAGAGGGAAGTAGTTTCATGTTCCGCTCGAGCTTCAGTGTCTGCATGCCTGTCAAAAGAAGAAAATTATTATTACATTGTAACGCATCGGGAAGAAATCACTGAGAGCCGTACTGCATGTGTCTTGGAAGCTATCACCTCGAGAGTAGTCCCGGGCGGACAAGTCTTGTACGCAGAATATATCGGAGAGTATGCTGATTTTTTCCTAATAAATTGCTGATGATTCCTGACGGATCGCGGAAATTGAGTGTCAATATATAGCCGATCCCGCTAATTATTCCTAGAAACACGAAAATCGCCGAATTCGAAGAAGTGCAGCAGTGTTACAGTATCAATGTCGTAGGGGTCGCCGAAGGCCCAAAATGTGTCGCAAATTTGCATGCGTTAGCGAGAGGGTTGAACGCTGCTGAACATTCTGCTTTCATGACTGAACTTGTCGCTAAATATCATGATGTTCTTTCCTTAGATTCTGACCCCCTTGGGGAGTGCACCCTTATGCCGTTTGATATCAACACGGGAAGTCATCCTCCTACCTTTGCAAAACCCTACTGCACTCCGTTTGTATACGAGAGGAAATGAGAGGGAATGGTAGCTGATTTAGAGAGAAAGGGAATCATTAGATTATCTAAAAGCCCTTGGCATAGCCCCATTGTAGTAGTAAAGAAGAAAGACGGTGTCACGTCAGCGGCGCTAAGTATTTTACCCCACTCGACCTCTTGGCGGGTTACCACCAGGTAGTCTTGGAAGAGAAGAGTAAAGTGAAGACTGCCTTTTCGGTGAATAATAAACTCTACGAGTACAATCGTCTACCTTTTGGGTTAAGAAACGCTCCCAGTCATTTCAGCAGACTCATGACAGCGGTGCTCCTGGGCCTCATTGGTAACGCCGTGCTAGTATATTTAGATGACTTAGTAATAATCGGAAAGACCTTTGAGGAACACGCCCAGAACCTCATTTCGGTTTTAGAAGCTCTGAGGCAGAATAACCTGCGTGTGAAATTATCTAAATGTCAGTTCTTCAAAACAGAAGTAGAATTTCTCAGACACAAATTGTCATCCGCAGGTGTGGCAGTATTGCATGATAAAGTAAAAGCCATAGAGAAGTTTGCGAGACCCAAAACTTGTAAAGATGTTAGATTATTTCTCGGACTTTGCTTGTACTACCGTAAATTTATTGAGAAATACGTGGACATCTCCCGGCCCCTAAATAGACTCCGAAATACGCACCAGATTAGCTGGATGCCTGAGCACGAGGCCGCGTTTGTAGCTTTAAAGAGCGCCTTAATATCTACCCAAGTACTTGCTTATCCTAAATTTGATCGGGCGTTCTGTTTCACGTGTGACGCCTCCAACATCGCAATCGGCGGAGTAGTATCGCAGGTAGACAACAAGAGAAGGGACCGCCCTATTACTTTCGCTTCCCGAGCACTTACATACACTGACCGGCTATATGCATCAATCGAACGAGAGGCATTGGTCATTGTGTTCATGTTAGAAAAACATAAATATTTTCTACTCGGATATCCGGTGATAATTCGTAGCGATCATTTACTGTTGAAGTACGTGCATGCAAATCTGCTAAATAATCAAAGACTTTCCCGATGGCTGTTAAGACTTATGCAGTTTAATATACAGGGGTTTGAGTACGTACCTAGAAAAAGAAACAAAGTAGCAGATGCCCTGAGCAGGGGAGTGCAAGAAGTCCCTGGCCTGGCCATTACCCGTTCGATGAGAAAAGCAAGTCATAGGACTGTGGACACGAACCGTCCTGCAACCGCAGGGGCCGATCCCAATTCCACGAACACACTCCTTCAGAGTGAGGGGGAACAACACCCTCACGAGGTACATAAAAGAGTGAGCGGGGGAAGTGATGGAGAGAAAAGACAGAATGAGAGTTGTGAGTATGAATGAGCGGGAGGGGGGCACTTGTGGGTGGAATCACGAGGAGCTCGTACGGAAGCAGGACAGGGATACGTTGTGGGGCGAGGTGAAGAAACTCTTGCAAGGAACGGCCGGCGAAATCCCTTCTAAAATTCAACGCCGAATCAATCCATTCGTAATAGAAAAAATACTGTATAAAATGTTTAAGCGAAAGAACGGAGAAGGGGGATACGCGGCAGTACTTCCCGAGGAGTTCCACAGTCATGCCCTTTTTCTGTGTCACACGAGTCCCGCGGCCGGCCATATGGGAATCGAGAAAACGTATCGGTTGCTAAGTACCCAATTCTATTGGGATGGGATGTATAAAGACGTTGCAGCGTATATTAAGAGTTGTCATGTGTGCAACTGCTTCAAACGGCAGCGTAGTAATGTCCCACTTGCCCGAATCTGGCCGAGATGCAGTTTTAAATGGGAGAGTTCATTGCGACTTGATAGGCCCCCTGCCCAGATCATATGATGGCTACTTGTACACTTTCGTACTTACAGACAAATGCACAAGATATCCCTTCATGTATGCGATGAAGGATAATAGCGTGGCCTCGATAGCCATTGCCCTACACCAGTTCACGTTAGTATTTGGATTTCCTTGAGAAGTAGTATCTGATAATGGACGCGAATTTATGAACGAAGTTTTCCGGGGCTTATGCGAGCTAGCGAGAGTTAACCATGTAGCGGTCCAGACTTATAGACCGCAAGCTAATGGGTTAGTAGAGAGAAGAAATGCCTCCATCATTATACTATTACGACAACTCGCTGCCTCTGACCCACAAGGATGGAACCTGCACCTGAAACAAGCGGAACAGGCTCTAAATTTTGCATATCATGAGTCAATCGGTGACTCCCCCTATTTCCTTGTGTTTGGGGAAGATCCCAAGTTACCTTGGGACACATTTGTCCCGCAAAAGCTCTTGCCAGTGTATGATATTGAAAGTCTTAGAATGTTTGTCATAAATACCGCCAGAAAGACCTACGAACTTACGGCAGCCGCCCTAGATAAACAGAAGGAGAGGTATGCAAAAGAATATGATATTAGGCAAAGCACAAAGAGGCATGAAGCCAAAGTAAGCGATAGAGTCTACGTAAAAAATGTCAACCGCCAGCATAAAATGTCCCCCAAGTATTTAGGTCCATACCGAGTGTTAGAGATAATGCATGACAATATAACACTTAGAGATTTTCGCAGTGATAAAGTTTGCCACTATCATTCCAGCTTGGTCATATAGAAGGAGTGTGAGCTGACAAGAAGCGACAACAAGAATGTTACACAGTTGTTTCCCATATTTGAAAGAGACGAAGTTGATCCAGAAGCCAAAGGAAAAGGAGAGGAACGGTCGCCCGTCCGCACATCTCCCCGCAAAATCTAGTCAGCTGCAGCCCAGAAGGCAAACCTAGGGCAGTATTGGGGTAGGAAAAGAGAGTAATAAAAGGAGGGTAATAAAATACCCAACTGTGCGTAAGTATGGACAAACAAATAAAAAAAAGTTTCATAACGAACTTCCCCCTGTCTCCTGAGGTAGTTCTGTTGAATGGTCACTCGAAAAAGTTAATTTGAAATAGTAGAAGAATATATATATGTATTAATTGTTCATGTACAACTCCTTAAGAGATTATGAAACTTAAGCCAAATGCATTCTTTAATGTTGCAAATGAATTAGGATTTTTAAATCTAATAACGCATAGACAGTGTCAAACTTTCTATACTCTTTTCAAATACGTTTTTTAAATAGATTATTTTTTGTGTTGAAATTTTTTTTAATATCTTGTTCCCGTTGTTATATTAAAATTAAAGAGTTTTGAAAAAGCTTATCTAGAGATAATTTTTGTTAATTACTATCATTGTCGTGAAATTTATAATTACAATTGAGCTAATTAAGATAATTGAGAGTCTTAGAACTTGTATGTTGAGTTTGAATTTAAAAAATACTGATACTTAAATCCTTTTAAGTCGTTCACTAAAGAAAGGTAATCGTAATTTTACTGATAGTAGTAGAGACATTATCATGTATGATCGTAGTATTTCGCTTGAATTTCATTAGAGGCATGATAACTTATAGCGAGTGTGCGCTTCGACTCAACCCTCTGATTTATAGAAGAAAAAGGATTGTCATAACAGACAAGAATGTGTATGCTTATCTCAGTAAATTCCTTTGCGATGTTAAACAGAAAAGAATGGATTTATGCTTCGATGTTTCTGCAGTTGTACACTAAGTTTTTTTGCTTTTTTTAATTGAGGGATGGAAATAGCCCTCCGGCGTTAAACGTAAAACTAAAAATAATTATTGCTCGCAATTGTTCACTTTTCTATTTATTTTTATATATATATATATATATAAGTACTCTCGTATTAATTTAGTTTTTCAGTTTTCAGTGAATGTGTTGGAAGGAAGGTAATCCCTCTTTCTCGAACCATATGGGGGTAGACTGCAAAGTATTTCAAGGTCACCCAGGCAACTCTCTTCTTCCTCTCTCTCTATCTCCCGTTTTCGCCCTACCCTGGGACTGAAACGTACTCCTTTCGATGTTAACAGAATGTTGCCGTTATTGATTCTATTTCTTTTCTTTTCACAGTGTTGCTAGGTGATAAGTGTGCCCACATTTTATTCCAGTTGATCAATTTTTGCATGCTGATATTGCATAGATACTGATATGACATCAGTGGAACTGATTATTGTACAAGTTTTACTGCCACATATTGCAACTGTTTTAGGAAATAGATAAAACTCCCACTGACAAATTGGGCAACCAGAAAGTTGATGACTATGCTCCTATATATAAATACAAGTATACATATATTATGACTGCAGGAATTCGAATAGCCAAAGAGACAGTGTTAAAAAGAGCATTGTTGTGAAGTATAAGTGTAAGACTCTGTTCTTACTTCGAAGTGCCAGTCTCAATTGCATATACACTGTCATTCCTGAGTTAGTGTTGTTATTATTAGTTGTTTCTTTTGATTATCATTTGCTACTGTGAACATGATTTTTTTATTTTTGCTACTCTTATTTTGTGGGCTGTAATTGATGTTATCACTCCATGGCCTTTCGCTAATTATTATTTTCGTAATGCCGTCAGCAGAAACGAAATGGCAGTCACTATTAATAAGAGTATCTCTTTAGTGACTGGCCCCAGTGTTTAATGATATTTTTATTAATAAATGAGGAAAGTAAAATCATGCGTAAATAAACTATTTGTGATTCAGATATTTGCTAAAGGATTGTAGACGCCTATCTGAACAGTGTAGATGTATGTGCAAGTACAAACGTATTTTCAGGCAGCCCCAACCTGCAAATTCCAAGATTTTAAGTTTCTTTTTGTTTCTCTCAAACGAGTCCCTGTTGCCCATTAAATACAAATTGCAAGCGCCTACAGTTGCAGGCGAGGCGAAGTATGGCCTCGGAATACAGACATACGGCCATTGTTTGTACCTGGAAGTCATATGAAGTCATTCTTGCAGTTGTATTAGTGACATTAGGCTCTAATTTCCGTCCTTGGACTCTACTTCAGGCTATGATCGTGTTTTTCAGCTATTGAAGTGAGATGCGCTTTAATTGAGGAGCAACGTGAGAGGTGGTCAGAATCTAGGACCACCTAAAAAGTCACATGAAAGCGGGCGGGAGGGGTTTTGGTTGATCCGGTTGATGCATGGACGCCTTCCCTTTGTCTTGCCAGTCTCCAAAATAAGAAGAGGATTCATGGTACATGTACAATCCGGGCCTACCTCAAAGTTGTTGAGCGGAGGACTCGGGAAATTAGTAATGCATCTGGAAGCCTAGCAAGAGATTTAATGAGCAGAAGAGAAAACCGAGATCCTTAAATCCTGAAGTCATCATAGAAGCCACGTAATCAAACTGATGGAAAAACGGGAAAGAGAAAGTCCCCATCGTCCTTAGCAACGTCTGGAGGACACAGAGAAGGAAATGTTCTCTACGAGAAATAGTTATAAATCCTGGTTTTAAGACAAATCAATACCCTATAAAAGTATAATAGGTATAGAAATTATAGAATAAGGTTTCTTATAATAAGTGCCATTTACTAATTGTGCATGCTGAAAGTAGTATGTTATTAAATATTACAATTTGAAAATTCATACATACTTATGTTTTATATAATTAAACTAACGTAATCATACTGATTAAATCAAAACTCTTATAAAATGTTGTCATTGAGTCATAGGTACATATTGCAATTGTAATGTTAAGATTTTATTATGTTTACTATTATCATTGTTTTGTTGACTTTACATTTTCAATTGTGTCAGATGGCCCCACTTCCTAGGAAATGGGTTGTCTCAGCATGAGTCTTCACAAAGATCTGCATACCGCCCCTCGAACTAGGAACTAAATGAGGAGTGGGTTCTGCTGTGAACTCAATGAATGCAAAGGTTAAATCATGATTAAAAATTTACCGTAATTATATACAGCTAGACTTTGTTTAAAAAAAAAAAAAAAGTAACATAATGATCTAAACTGGTTTTGGCTCTTAAATAATGTCGTGAATGATTACTAATTGTACATTGCAATTGTAAAGCTAAAGTTTAATTTTTATTTTTTTAAATACTTGTGTAAGAATATGTACGTATCAATCTCGCCCCAGAAAACAGATGTTCGACATATTTTAGATTGTCTAATTAGGAGCTTTTTCTGAAGATTTTTAGTAAGCAATAAGAGTAGTTGTACGTTCCTGTAATCTGTTTAGAATTTCATAGAAATAGGAAGTACTAGACAACACTTTAAAAAATTCAGCCCCATTTTTTTTAAAAACAATGTCAGTTAGAATATAC
The DNA here is from genome assembly GCA_037179515.1 of Halocaridina rubra. NCBI lineage: Eukaryota > Metazoa > Arthropoda > Malacostraca > Decapoda > Atyidae > Halocaridina > Halocaridina rubra. Next base: position 33,153 of record JAXCGZ010002679.1, read on the forward strand.
AGAAAAAGGCTCTCTGAAGATAGCTGATGCTCCGTTTGAAATAGAGTAATTTCAGTTTGGCGGTGGGGGATGTTGCAAGTATTTTAAAGTCATGCTAAAGTTATATGAAGTCCTGCTGAAGTCAGGATCTGAAACCTGAAACAAGTTCTGAAGAGAAACATGTGAGTCGGGAGATCAAGGGTGAAATTGAATACTCTCCCATTTGTTTTTCTGGGCACGGTCAATGTTTTTGGAGGATGTCAACGAGATATATGACTGGACCCATGGGACTTAGCATCTGGCCGTCAAGTGCCTCAAGAGGATGGGAGAAGCCAAGAGGTCAGCCATTCCCAGCACCACAAGACACAAACATTTGACCCGTACTTATGTACATACCCTGGAGATATACCCAATGGCCCTGGACGAATTGGACCCTCTTCTGCCCAATAGGCCTGTTGAAATAGCCCCTCCCCAAAGAGGAAGGACTACCCTTTGGTCCTGGAAGCCTATTGACAAAGCTGTACAAGATAACACGCCCACCCCTTTGGGTACTTCAAGAATACACAAGGCAGTCAAACAGAGAGAGTTTTAATTAGTACTTTCCCCGGGGCAAGAATAGATCAGAGTTTTTGATAGTCATAAGGGTCAGAGGCATTGAGGCGTCGGATATGTTGTACTCTAAAATAAATTAAGTTAAACGAACCACCGCTTGTCCGTTCTTACCTTCCACCCTTCTGGTAACAATATTAATGTAGTGAATAACACTATGACAGTTGCACAACTAATTAATGACAACATGTAATATAATAATAATAATAATGATAATAATATTAATAATAATAATAATAATAATAATAATAATAATAATAATAACAACAACAATAATAATTATAATAATAATAACTATAACAATAAAAACAACAACAACAGTAATAATAATAATAATAATAGTAATAAAAATAATAATAAAAATATAGGTGTGTGTGTATATATGCATAAGTATGTATATACATACACACACACACACACACATATATATATATATATATATATATATATATATATATATATATATATATATATATATATATATATATATATATATATATATATATATATATATATATATTATCATATATATATATATATATATATATATATATATATATATATATATATATATATATATATATATATATATATATATATATATATATATATATATACACCTAGTTCTCAGAATAACACCTAGATAATAATAATATAATAATAAACTTTATTTCCATTTTACAATGGGTATTCGTCAGCCAGGACAAGCCCCAACCCCCCACTGTGATGTCCACCCACAGCAGTTCCTGCCAGTAAACAGCTTAAACTCTCGGTCTTGGACGGGGACCGATCTTTCGACCTCGCGAATGCGAAGCCAGCGCGTTACCACTGTACTAGCCAGCAGGCTAGGTTCCCAGAAGTGTCGGGTAAATGGAAAATCGCGTGAAAAAAGAGTCATTTTCCATAGGCAACAATTATAAAGGGCATAGATAATGATGATGATAATAATAATAATAATAATAATAATAATAATAATAATAATAATAGCAATAATAATAATGATAATAATAATAATCTCCCCAATCATCATCAAAGGAAAATTATTGTTGCCAATAATATCAAAGGAAAATTACAGTTGCCAATATATAATAATAATAATAATAATAATAATAATAATAATAATAATAAGGTATAAGGAGAATTTTTAGAATAGACATCATGAAAGTAATGCAGAGGTATAGTAAACCCAGCAGAGAGCTGGATATTCATTACACATATTTTATAATCCCTTCACATCTGACAGGTCATTACACTCTCCATCTCTGTTTCTCTTTACAGCCTGATAAAGGCCTTTTTATTTTATCATTTTTGGCCTGTCCTGGTGTCATAATCATTATAAAAAAAAAATTTAAAGGCTGATCCTACTTCGCGGTTTTCCTGTCTCACGCCGGGTCCCGGAACCGAACTACCGCGATAAGGGGGGGAACACTGTATATATATATATATATATATATATATATATATATATATATATATATATATATATATATATATATATATATATATATATATATATATATATATATATATATATACACAGTGTTACCCCGGTTATTCGCGCTTCTTGGTTCGCGTTCTCACTCTATCGCGGTTTTATTTTGGATAAATTATTATTTTATTTTATAGGTATACGCAAAAATATTAAAATATTGAAAAACTTTTCTTTTCAGTATTTTCATTTTTTTTATTGAAATTTACGTTGCGTGCTGTTATTTATAATGTAAAGGTTGTTTTTTTTAACAGTGCAGGGAGGGTTTATACAGTTCATAAACCAAAAAATAATTGTAAATGAGTATGTGTGTCACGTCATCATCACCTCATTCATCGTAATTTTATCTATCACTTTCATAAAAATCTACGTTGCTTGCTGTTATTTATAATGTAAAGAGTGTTTTTTTAACAGTGCAGGGAGGGTTTATACAGTACGTAAACGAAAAAATAATTGTAAATGAGTATGTATGTCACGTCATCATCACATTCACGGTAAGTTTTCCTATCACTTTAATAAAAATTTACGTTGCTTGCTGTTATTTATAATGTAAAGGGTGTTTTTTAAACAGTGCAGGGAGGGTTTATACAGTACGTAAACGAAAAAATAATCGTAAATGAGTATGTATGTCACGTCATCGTCACCTCATTCACCGTAATTTTATCTATCACTCATAAAACTTTACGTTGCTTGCTGTTATTTATAATGTAAAGGGTGTTTTTTTAACAGTGCAGGGAGGGTTTATACAGTACGTAAACGAAAAAATATTGTGATTACCTAATTGTGTTTACGGGAAAGAGCCCAAAGCTCGTATCTTCCCGTCTCCTGATCGGTTCCATTTTAGACTTAGTGATACTTATCATACCTGTCCTTAAAACTATGGATTGAGATAGCATTAACTACCTCCTCGCTTAGCGAATTCCAATTATCAACTACTCTTACACTGAAAAAGTATTTCCTTACATCCTGCAAAGAAGTTTTCTTACCAAGCTTCAAACTATGACCTCTAGTTCTAGAGCCAGCCATATCAAAATATCGATCCCTATCCACTCTATCATAACCATGAAGGAATTTAAAGACTGTCACCATATCCCCCCTCACTCTTCTAGCTTCGAGTGATGGTAAGTCTAATTCCCTCGGCCTCTCATCATAACTGAGATTGCGTATTTCTGGCACCAGTTTCGTGGCATGTCTTTGAACTTTTTCAAGCTTAGCTATGTGCTTTTTCAAGTGCGGATTCCAAAAGGGGGCTGCATATTCGAGTTTTGGCCTCACATAGGTTACATAAATATTTCTGAACATTTCCTTGTCCATGTGCCTCAAGGCTACCCTTACATTTGATAAGAATGCATATGCTGCCCTTACTATGCCATTTATATGTATTTCTGGAGACAAATCTGCCAGTATGTTTACTCCTAGATCTCTCTCATTTTCTGTCTCTTGAAGTTGTACTCCAGCCACCGAGTAGTCAAGCTTGGGCCTTCTTGCACTTGTACCCATTCTCATTACCTTACATTTTGAAGTATTGAATTTCATTAGCCACTTTTCTGACCACTCATGCAGATTATTTAGATCCTCCTGAAGTTCTCTACCATTGTTCTCGTTTTTTACTTTCTTCACAATCTTTGCATCATCTGCAAACATATTCATGAATGAATTTACAGATTCTGGTAGGTCATTTACATATACAAGGAACAAAAGTGGCCCTAAAACTGAACCCTGTGGAACTCCACTACTAACTCTTCTCCATTCAGACACTGAGTGTCTTACTCTAACCCTCTGTTCCCTTCCTTCTAAGTAAGTTTTTATCCATTCCAAAACATTTCCACCTATTCTAGCCATTGATTGCAGCTTCCTAATAAGTCTCCCATGTGGAACAGTGTCAAACGCTTTCTGGAAGTCTAGGAATATGCAATCTGCCCAGCCCTCTCTTTCCTGTAAGATTTGGCTTACCTCTCAAAAAAAAAAAAAAAAAAAAAAAAAAAAAAAAAAAAAAAAAAAAAAAAAAGTTTGTTACTGTTGATCTACCTTCTCTGAAGCCATGTTGCCCACTGACAAAAAGTTGAAGGATTCCAAGTGAAGAGAGATATGTTTCCTTAGTAGTTTCTCCATAACTTTGCAAACTATGCTGGTCAAGGAAACTGGTCTATAGTTCAGAGCCGTATCCCTCCTTCCCTTTTTGAAGATAGGTATCACATTTGCTTGTTTCCAGCATCTTGGAATCTCCCCCGACTCCATTGACTCCTTAAATATGATACTTAGTGCCACTGATATTGTGTTTGCGCATTTTTTAAGCACATGAGGGGATATGTCATCAGGACCTGTAGCTTTATGAACATCTAAATCCATCAGCGCTTTGCATACCTCTGTGGCTGTAAGGTTGATGTTCTCTAATACCGGCCCTTGAGCTTCTATCACTGCAATCTGAGGGGGTGGGGTATTTTCTACTGTAAATACTGACTGAAACTCCTTGTTCAATTCTTTGCAGATCTCTTCGTCCGTCTCAGTGATGCTTCCATCCGCTCTCTTTAGCCTTAAAACCTGTTCTTTTACCTTCAGTTTTCCTCTGATAAAGCTGTGGAAAAGCTTGGGATTTTCTTTAGCCTTCCTGGTGATGTCCCTCTCATAGTCTCTCTCTGCCTCTCTCCTTTTACTTAGGTAGTCATTTCTTGCTCTTTTGTAGGTTTGCCAGGCATTTATGTTTTTTCTCCTCCTATACCTTTTCCAGCATTTGTCTCTCCTCTCCTTAGCTCTTTTACACCCATTATCGAACCATTTCTCTCTGGCATGAATTACACCTACTTTGGTGACAGGTATGCAGCAATCTACTATCTTCCCATATTTCTCACAAAAGATGTCATACATTTCTTGTACAGATTTGTTGTAAAATAAGGTTCTCCAGTCAATAACTGCAAAAAGCTCATTCATTTTGATGTAATCTCCTTTCCGATAGTTCCTCCTCATGTCCTCAGTGCCTCTACTCTCAGGAAGAATATCCTCAATGATATACTCCATCAACAACACACAGTGGTCACTCTTTCCAATTGGTGGTTCATACTCAATTTTTTCAATATCCAACACATTATCTGTGAACACTAGATCAAGTAGTGATGGCTCATCCCCACCCCTGGCCCTTGTTGGTTCCATTACATGTTGGTGTAGGAAATTCCCTTGTACGCAATCTAGTAATCTTGCCCCAAATGAGTCCTCACCACTGTGTGGGTCAAGATTTATCCAATCTATCTCTTTATGATTAAAGTCTCCCATAATCAAAATCCTACATTTTTTTTCCCGTGCCATGTTAACAACTGAGTTTATGACTTCAATAGTACCTATATGACTTTCCTCATAAACTTCAAGCCTATTTTGGTTCCTTGGTGGGTTGTATACAACAGTTATTATAATGCTCTCTGACCCAGTATTTATGCGAGCAACAAGAAATTCCTTGAACTCACTTTCTATAGCCAAGTTTATTTCTTCGACTTGAATCCTTTCACTTATGAGCAGTGCTATCCCTCCACCAGTCCTCTTAGATCTTTCAACCCTTAGTATTCTGAAACCCTTAGGAAAAACTGTGACACTGTTTATGTCCTCACTCAACTTAGTCTCTGTAATTGCTACTATATCTGCCTTACTGTTGTCAATCCTATCTTTTAATTCTACTGCCTTTCCAGCTAAACCATCAGCATTTGTGTATAACAATCTTAATGAGGCCCCATCCCCTGATCTTCTGTCATTATCTTCTTTATCTCTCCTTTGTCTGGAAGAACTCTGTAATGAAAATTTTTCTTCTCTTCTTCATTTCTTTCATCATTTAACCTTCTTGCCTCTTGCAACAAGTTTTTGATCTTTCCCATCTCTTCCTGTGTTCTGTATTGTCTAATGAACACTTCTTTGAATTCTTGAAGGTCTTTTAGACTTTTTATTCTCAACAATATTTCCCTACATGTTTCCCCTCTCTCAAAGGTTACTTTTGTTGGTCTCGGCTTTCCTTCCCTCGAATATTTACCTAGTTGGTGTATGTTTACAATATCCTCAGGACCACATACTACTCCAAGCTTTCTTATCAGGTCTACAACCCTAGCTTTATTTTCTCCAAGTCTCCCCTGCCATGTTGGCTCCTGGGACTCGCTTATGCCTGAGATTACCACTGTCTTCTCCTTATCAAGTGCCTGTCTGATGAGTGGGTTTGCCATTTCCATCACAACGTCTTTCATTTTTTCGATTACTGTCTCTTTATAGTCAACTGTTTGTATGTTTTCCAGTGCCACCACCTTTACTGCCACATTCCCCTTTAATGCATCAGCAAAGGAAGTTTTCATGGCATCATTTTCCATATTCAGCTCCTGGAACTCTTTTCTGAACTGTTCAATGTTTTCCTTAATCTGGACATTCCAAGCAGCAATCTCGTCTCTCTCAGAAGAGAGCAGTGAACTAACATCTAATTCCTTTAGGTTGTCATTCAGCTGTTTGTTTTTATCTTCTTGTTTAGAAAGTCTAGATTCTAGTTGACTCTTATCCCCTTCCAGCTTCTTTATTCTTTTTTCTAGTTCCTTTCTCTCCTGCCCTTGTGCTTTATTTGCTTCCTCCAAAGATCTTATTTGCTCTCTGAGTGTTTCATTCTCTTTCATTTCTCCATCCATATTCTGAATTTTATCATCAAGGCTTATAACCATTTCCTCTAAATTCTTGATTTTCTGTTTGAGTCTCCTGATGGCTACCCCTCCTAACGACCCATGGATGGGAGAGGTTTGGGACAGAGATGGCGTCATTTTTATGTTCTCCCTCAAAAAAAAAAAAAAAAAAAAAAAAAAAAAAAAAAAAAAAAAAAAAAAAAAAAAACTTTTAATTAAGCTTCACACCGAATTTTTATATCTCCATGAGTATGTATGTCACGTCATCATCACATTCACGGTAAGTTTTCCTATCACTTTCATAAAAATTTACATTGCTTGCTGTTATTTATAATGTAAAGGGTGTTTTTTAACAGTGCAGGGAGGGTTTATACAGTACGTAAACGAAAAAATGCTTGAAAATGAGTATGTATGTCACGTCATCATAACCTCATTCACCGTAATTTTATCTCTTTCATAAAAATTTACGTTGCTTGCTGTTATTTATAATGTAAAGGGTGTTTTTTTAACAGTGCAGGGAGGGTTTATACTGTACATAAACGAAAAAATAATTGTAAATGAGCATGTATGTCATGTCATCATCACATTCACGGTAAGTTTTCCTATCACTTTCATAAAAATTTACGTTGCTTGCTGTTATCTATAATGTTAAGGGTGTTTTTTTAACAGTGCAGGGAGGGTTTATACAGTACGTAAACAAAAAAATAATTGTAAATGAGTATGTATGTCACGTCATCATCACATTCACGGTAAGTTTTCCTATCACTTTCATATAAATTTACGCTTGCATGCTGTTATCTATGAAGTAAAGGGTGGTATGTTAACAGTAGAGGGACAGTTTATACAGTGTAAACGTAAAAATATATTAAAATATCTATGTACCTATAGGCCGATCCTACTTCGCGGATTTCCTGGTTCGTGCCGGCTCCCGGAACCGAACTACCGCAATAAGTGAGGCAACACTGTATATATATATATATATATATATATATATATATATATATATATATATATATATATATATATATATATATATATATTATATATATTATATATATTATATATATTATATATATATATATATATATATATATATATATATATATTATATAT
>JAXCGZ010002680.1:0-35000 GCA_037179515.1 Halocaridina rubra
CTATTGTCTCCACTCAAATTGAGGAAGCAAATAAATAAATAAATAAATAAAATAAATCTATATATAAATAACACAAATATATGGAAACCAACATATCAACATTTTCTAATGAAGTATATTGCAACTATAAAAATCTAAAGGACGGGACATGACTAGCATCGAAAAAAACCGTGGTATTAACTTCAGTCCCCATTGCATTAGACTTCCAGATTTCTCATCAAATTTTATGGCTTTCTTCCACATTATGCTTTACTCTTGAGCCACCTCATTTACCTCCCCCAGGCCCAGAGAAAGGCTAAGTCTTTGATCACCCAGAGATCACTCGCTTTCTAGGGAGTGAAGTTGAAAACCTCTGGTTGGTGCCTCTCACAACTTTTCTTGTCTCTTAATGACTTTATTAAAAGACTTCATCTAAGCTTATATATATATATATATATATATATATATATATATATATATATATATATATATATATATATATATATATATATATATATATATATATATATATATATATATATATATATATATATATGTATATATATATATATATATATATATATGGCGTCAGAGGACTGCAAAATTTACATTAGTCTTTATGAACTATGCTTTAAATATCTTGGTTAAAGAGGATAAAAAGAGAAGCTTCTCGCTTCGAGGCAAATTCTCTTCTCAAGAAATGATTCTTCAGCATAAGTTTTTCAACATACACACATACACACACACACACATATATATATATATATATATATATATATATATATATATATATATATATATATATATATATATATATATATATATATATATATATATATATATATATATATATATATATATATATATATATATATATATATATATATATCAAATAAGCTATTTTCTCCACTCTAGTTAAGGAAGTAAATAAATAAATAAATAAATAAATAAAATAAATCTATATTTAAATAACACAAATTTATGGAAACCAATATATCAACATTTTCTAATGAAGTATATTGCAACTATAAAAAAACTAAAGGACGGGACATGACTAGCATCGAAAAAAAACAGTGGTATTTACTTCAATCCCCATTGTATTAGACTTCCAGATTTCTCATCAAAATTTATGGATTTCTTCCACATTATGCTTTACTCTTGAGCCACCTCATTTACTTCCCCCAGGCCCAGAGAAAGGCTAAGTCTTTGATCACCCAGAGGTCACTTGCTTTTATGGAAGTGAAGCTGAAAACCTCTGTTTGTTGCCTCTCACAACTTTTCTTGTCTCTTAATGACTTTATTAAAAGACTTCATCTAAGCTTGGAAGAATGACTGAAGTGAAAGATGATTTTTCTTCTTTAGAGTTTTGAGTGATGCATTGGAGTCACCCTTCAACCAAGAATAAAATCCTGTAAGCACTGATTTTCATTTCTAAATTAAACGCCATAACTCACATTCATTTCTAAGTTTACTTAACTCTCGTGCAGTATTTCATAAAGATGTCTATAGCCAGGCTCACAGCCGATAATTAGGACTCTAGTGAAAATGCCCTAAACTTCTAACTCAAAATAATCATACATTTAAAGTGCTGCATTTTTTCATGGAATTTACTAATATCTCGTGAAATCCATGTGGCAACCTCCTTACAACAAATTCAAAGTATATATTTAATGACTTTTTAACTAAAATCTTGTGTTTTTTAAAGAAAGGAATTTTGATTACAGTTAAAATAAGATATATTTGCAATATTTACTAAATAACATTACTTGGATTTTAACTATGTTATGTAATGTCTAAAAACATTTCAACCCAAACTAAATGCAGATATTGTGTTTTCATCCTTTGTTTATTAAGAACTCAGGTAGTATATTAAGAACAGTTTGCGACAAAAAAATAAAAGCATATATTGAAGGATGCATTTTTTACCAAGCTATCAAAGCTTTCCCCCTCTCATTCGTTCTGATGGTTCTATACCTTGCTCTCCCACTGAAAAAGCCACTCTCTTTGGCTCTCATTTTTCTGCCAACTCTTCTATAAACGATTCTAGAGCACCTGTTCCTCAGTCTTTACCCCTCTCTAACCCTATACCCTCCCTTATCCTTTCTTCACGCAAAGTTCATAAGGTTCTTCGCATGCTAAAGATGAACAAGGCATCTGGTCCCGATGGTGTCCCTGCAAAGTTCCTTAAAGAGTTTGCAGATGAACTAGCTCCCGTGCTTTGACGTCTTTTTCGACTCATTCTGTCAACCAGTATCTATCCTTTATCTTGGAAGCATGCTCTAGTTCAACCTGTTCCTAAGAAGGCTGACCACTCTATTCCTTCTAACTACCGACTTATTGCCCAAACCTCCTCTATTGCTAAAGTTTTCGAAACTTTGCTCAATTCTCACTTCTTGAAATGCCTTGAATCTAACTTGCTTATCTCTGATCACCAGTACAGATTCCGCAAGGCAATATCCGCTGGTGATCTCCTGTCCTATCTTACTCATGTATGGTTATCTTCTCTGAGGAACTATGGGGAATCCTTTGTCTTCGCCCTTGATATCTCTAAGGCTTTTGACAGAGTCTGACACAAGGCTCTGTTGGCCAAACTCCCTGCCTATGGCTTTACCCCTTCTTTCTGTTCTCTGATTTCGAGTTTTCTTACTGACCGTTTTATATCTGTAGTTGTTAATGGCGCGATATCTAGCCCTTTCTCTGTTACCAGTGGTGTTCTAAAGGGCTCTGTTCTTTCACCTACTCTGTTTCTTCTGTTCATCAATGATTTTTTACAATCCCCATCTTCCTCTCTTCTTCATGCCTTTGCTGGTGATGCTACCCTTCACTTTTCCTCTGCCTTTTCTTCTCAACCTTCATTTTGTTACTCGTAATCAATCTCGTATCACTCTTTCTTCTACTCTTAACTCCGATTTGCAGAGAGTATCTGAGAGGGGCACTCAAAATTTAGTTAAATTCAATGCCTCCAAGACACAGTTTCTAGCTATCTCTTTATCTCCTCCTCCTGATAACCTATTGTCTTCGAAATAATGAAATTTACCCTCTTAACTCTACCAACATATGAGGAATCCATATAGCCTCTAACTTGTCTTGGAGGAATCATATAATCCAAATTGCTAAATCTTTATCCAAAAAATTGGGGGTTTTGCTTCGTTTTCGTCATCACTTTTCCTCTTTGCAGTTACTTAAAATTTACAGTGATCTTATCCGACCCTGCTCAGAATACTGCTCACACATCTGGGGTGCTTCTTCCTTTACTTATCTTCTTGATAGGGTTGAATCTAAGGCAGTCAGGTTCATTAATGATCCCTCTCTTACTTCTAATCTGGATTCTCTCAATCTTCGCTATAAGGAATCTTCCCTTTCGCTTTTCTATCGCTACTACTTCCATCGCTGCTCTGATGAGTTGGCGAGTTGCATCCCTCTCCCACTGCCGAGGCCGCATAACACTCACCAAGTGGCCTCATCTCACAGGTTCTCTTTGGAGATTTGTGGCTCGCAGATTAGTCGGTGCAGCGACTGCTTCTTCCCATCTACCTCCAGACTCTGGAACTCTCTTCCTCCTTCTGTCTTTCCTAATTCTTATGACCATTCATCCTTCAAAAAGCAGATCTATCATCATCTCAGAGCCTGGGTATTCTGTACGTTGACTGTTTTTTCTGTGTGTCGTTTTCCTTTGTGTGATATTACCTCATCTCTGCCTTGTCCATAACCTTTTTCTTTTCCTTCATCTTGGTATTTTCTCGTGCCCGGGCCTTTATTGATGAGGGCAGTTTCTGCCTGTCCCGGTGTCACTCATATAAAATAAAATAAAATAATATATAAAAAGCTTTTTTTCATTTTATGTATTATGTATTACTTACCAATTAAGACGGCCAATGAATCGTGAGTCGGTAGTTTCCTATAGGTCTACCTATTTTTTCTCAGTTGTGCTTGAGGAGGAATCCAGTTAGGATCCGAAATATAGCATTGTATTACAAGTTTTGTTTTACTGAAGGGATTTCTTAATATATATAAATATATATATATATATATATATATATATATATATATATATATATATATATATATATATATATATATATATATATATATATATATATATATATATATATATATATATATATCCCATCAGTAAAACAAAACTTATAATACCATGTTATATTTTGGAACCTAGCTGGATCCCTTCTCAAGCACAACTGAGAAAAAATAACAAAGGTGGAGGAAAAGTAAACAAAAGGACTCATGAGACCTGAGGGATTAAAAATTTTTATGATAACAGGACAGGCCTAATCCAAACGAATTATCCTCAATCAAAGAAGCCGCTAAGATCATTAAATCATTAACAAAGTAAAATGTTAACCCTTAAAATGAGAATAGATCTGAAAGAAGATAACCCCTAAACAAATTTTATAATAAAAAAAAAATATTAATAAATATGCACATAAAGATATATACATATAACAACATCTGTACACACATCCTTATATACAAGAGCAGACATAATGATATCCATATATAAATACTGATACAGTCAAAATACACAATAATGACTGCAATCTGGTTGGGGGTTTGAGGGATAACTTCGTTGAGGCAGCGCTTCACGAGGGCTTTATCAATTATGTCAGGGGTCCATTGCCCCCTAAATAGATTGAAATTGTCCTACATTTCAATGAGGGAAGATTCCACAATTTTCCCTTTGAACTGACAAGTACTTTTAAATAGCATAGTAGCACCACTCCAATCAATCCGATGATTATTTTCATTGATGTGGGTAAAAGGAGCCGAATTTTCTTGATTATATATTACTGCTCTCTTGTATTCTAAGACTCTCTGGGATAGAGAGCGGCCTGTTTGTCCTAAGTACACTCTATTGCAATCATTACAGCTTATTTGGTATACTCCTGCATTAACTTCTCTTTTGTTTTGGCTAACGTTAACTAATACTTTTCTTAAAGTGATGAGATAGTTAAAAGTGAATGGGGACTGTTTACCTAAGGTATCATTTATGGCACCTAGCTTTTGGTGAAAAGGAAGGAGGATTTTGTTGAAATTATTCTCTTTAGTAGTCCTGTGACGATTTTAAACAACCTGGTTAGCTTTCTGCAGAGCTTTGTCTAAGAAAATGGGAGGATAACAAAGTTGGTCAAGCTAAGATTAAACCGTTTGAATTTCAGGTTCTAAATAATTAGCGCTGCAAATCCGGAGGGCTCTGAGGAATAAATTCGAAGCTATACCTAATTTACTTTTTCATCATGATAACTATAAAAGTGCACATAAGACACAGAGTGGGTGGATTTTCTATAGACTTTAAAGTTGTAACCCAAAGGACCTCTAACAATGAGGACATCAAGGAAAGGCATTTAGTTTTCGTTTTCCCATTCTACTTTAAATTTAATGGAAGGAAGTAATCTATTTATTGTGCTGCAAATTCGTCAAGGTACCCCAGGCATCATCCCAATAACTAAAAATGTCATCAACATAGCATAGCCAAATCATGTTGGGAGGTTTGATTTCTCTCAGAAGCCCAGTTTCAAAATATTCCATATACAAATTGGCTAAAATTTGAGACAAAGGACTTCCCATACTGCGACCGAACTTTTGGCTATAAAAATTGCCATTAAAAGAAAAGACACTAATACTCACGCAGAGTCTGATTAATTTGATAATTTTTGCTATGGGTAAGGGAAAATCCTTTTTGAAAGTATCAAGTTTCTTAGCAAGGAAATTAAGTACAGAATCTACTGGGACATTTGTAAAAAGTTATTCTACATCAAGACTGAGTAATTTAACCCCATTCATTGGAACATTTGATAACCTAAATCTTTGAATGAAATCCTCTGAATGCTTTAGGTGCGATTGGGAGAATTTACCTAGATATAAATATGGTTCAGAGATTTAGGTTATCAAATGTTCCAATCAATGGGGTTAAATTACTCAGTCTTGATGTAGAATCACTTTTTTACAAATGTCCCAGTAGATGCTGTACTTAATATCCTTGCTAAGAAACTTAAAACTTTTAAAAAGGATTTCCTCTTACCCATAGCAAAAATTATCAAATTAATCAGACTCTGCGTGAGTACAAATGTCTTTTCTTTTAATGGCAATTTTTATAGTCAAAAGTTCGGTTGCAGTATGGAAAGTCCTTTGTCTCAAATTTTAGCCAATTTGTATATGGAATATTTTGAAACTTAGCCTCTGAGAGAAATCAAGCCTCCCAACATGATTTGGCTACGCTATATTGATGACATTTTTAGTTATTAGGATGATGCCTGGGGTACTTTTGACGAATTTGCAGCACAATTAAATAGATTACTTCCTTCCATTAAATTTAAAGTAGAATGGGAAAACGAAAATCAAATGCCTTTCCTTGATGTCCTCATTGTTAGAGGTCCTTTGGGTTACAACTTTAAAGTCTATAGAAAATCCACCCACTCTGCGTCTTATGTGCACTTTTATAGTTATCATGAAGAAAAAGCAAAATTAGGAATAGCTTCGAATTTATTCCTCAGAGCCCTCCGGATTTGCAGCGCTGATTATTTACAACATGAAATTCAAACGGTTTATTCTCAGCTTGACTAACTTTGTTATCCTCCCTTTTTCTTAGACAAAGCTCTGCAGAAAGCTAAACAGGTTTTTTACAATCCACACAGGACCCCTAAAGCGAATAATTTCAACAAAATCCTCCTTCCTTTTCACCAAACGCTAGGCGTTATAAATGATACCTTAGGTAAGCAGTCCCCATTCACTTTTAACTATCCCATCACTTTAATAAAAAGTATTAGTTAACGTTAGCCAAAACAAAAAAGAATTTAATGCAGGAGTATACCAAATAAGCTGCAATGCTTGCAATAGAGTGTACATAGGAAAAACAGGCCTTTCTCTATCCCAGAGAGTCTTAGAACACAAGAGAGCAGTAAGATTTAATCAAGAAAATTCGGCTCTTTTATCCACATCAATGAATATAATCATCGGATTGATTGGAGTGGTGCTACTATGCTATTTAAAAGTGCTTGTCAATTCAAACGGAAAATTGTGGAATCTTCCCTCATTGAAATGAAGGATAATTTCAATCTATCTAGGGGGCAAAGCCCTCCTGAAGCGCTGCCTCAACGAAGTTATCCCTCAAGATAAACCCCCAACCAGATTGTAGTCGTAACTGTGTATTTTGACTGTATCAGTATTTATATATGGATATCATTATGTCTGCTCTTGTATATGAGGATGTGTGTACAGATGTTGTTATATGTATATATCTTTATGTGCATATTTATTAATATTTTTTTAATTATAAAATTTTTTAGGGGTAATCTTCTTTCAGATCTATGCTCATTTTAAGGGTGAACATTGTACTTTGTTAATGATTTAATGATCTTGGCGGCTTCTTTGATTAAGGATAATTCGTTTGGATTAGGCCTGTCCTGTTATCATAAAAATTATTAATCCCTCAGGCCTCATGAGTCCTTTTGTTTACGTTTCCTCCACTTTTTTTTATTATTTCTCAGTTGTGCTTGAGAAGGGATCCAGTTAGGATCCGAAATATAGCATTGTATTATAAGTTTTGTTTCACTGATGGGCTTCCTTACTATTTACTGCTGTATGCTAACAGTTCGTACATATATATGTGTGTGTGTGTGTGTGTGTGTGTGTGTGTGTGTGTGTGTGTGTGTGTGTGTGTGTGTGTGTGTGTGTGTGTGTGTGTGTGTGTGTGTGTGTGTGTGTGTGTGTGTGTGTGTGTGTGTGTGTGTGTGTGTGTGTGTGTGTGTGTGTGTGTGTGTGTGTGTGTGTGTGTGTGTGTGATTAGGAGGCCCATAGGTGAAGCAACATATAAAAAATATCGCTATATTTCGGGTTTCAGATATAGCCCATCTCAAGCACTTGTTTTTTCACTGATGGGATTGCATACCATTTATATATATATATATATATATATATATATATATATATATATATATATATATATATATATATATATATATATATATATATATATATATATATATATATATATATATATATATACATACATACATACATACATACATACATACATACATACATACATACATACATACATACATACATACATACATACATACATACATACATACATACATACATACATACATACATACATACATACATACATACATACATACATACATACATACATACATACATACATACATATATATATATATATATATATATATATATATATATATATATATATATATATATATATATATATATATATATATATATATATATATGCGTTTATAATACTTAATAAAAGGTAAAATCTCTTGTGTGCATTAGATAAAAGATTATAAAACAATAAATAATGAGGGCAAAGATAATGGGGTTTACTCTGTGTTAATTACTGTCTACTTAGAAAGCCTTGTGAAAACATATAGAAACGAAACCTTTATGAGCAGAGGTCTGAATATCTGTGGAAATATTTAAATTGCAGCAGCTGCAATAATAATAATAATAATAATAATAATAACAATAATAATAATAATATAAATAATAATAATAGTAATAATAATAGTAATAATAATAATAATAATAATAATTATTATTATTATTATTATTATTATTATTATTATTATTATTATTATCATTATTATTATTATTATTATTATTATTATTATTATTATTATTTTCAAGAGGATCATATTTAACATTTTTCATTCTTGAGACCGCATTACTTTCCTCCCATTTAAATGAAGTAAAAAAAAAAAAAACACTTCATGCAAAGTGAGCGTGGGATGTCATATTCATTAATTGCATACAATTTCCAATCTAACCTTTGGATGACATACAGAGTGAGAGATTGAAAGAAGGCGGTGGTGGCCTTTTGGGTGGCAGCAGCTCATGGTAAGCTAATAATGACTATAGGCTCAGTGAGTAAAATGAACCACTAATTCATTACTTGAGGGATATAAATGCCCAGGAAGTGTATCCTGACCGACTCGGGCTTTGATGAGAGCAATAATTTCCGGCCCTGATAAAAAAGATAACTATATGTAATAAGATGATATAAAATAAATACAATTAAATAAATAGATGGATGGAACATCTGATGAACCCTCATTGACAGTAATAAACTGATGTTGAGAGCTGCAGGACGCTTCATATTGTCCTTATCGATGACCACGAGTATGAAGATAGAGTGCAACATTAAACGATGTAGTCACTTACCAGCCGATTTGACCCACTACCCTCTCTCCTTCGGATGAGGAAGTACTATTATTCGATCGAATTCTGGACTTTCATGGTACAAGCCAGCCATGGATTCGCAGTGTTAAGAAAAAATAATAAGAAAGTATTGTAGAACTCGTGCAGAGGCACTAAGGAATATTTTCATTTCATATATAATGAAAAGAACACATAAAGAGTTAAAGGCAGAGTGTAGCTTTGAGCCAAGCCTTCACCCGTAGAGCTAAGAAGGAATATTTACATCACTTATATCATACGAACAAACATATAGAGTCGACTTTGTTTGTGTGAGCCAAGCATTCACTAACAGAGCTTCAAAGAAATATATTTATGAAAGCTGTCATATAAACGAAGACAGAACAGACGAATTCGTGACCTTCAGGCTGTAAGCTAACCAAGACTTCACACAGCTATGAAGGAACCTAAGAAAATTTTGTGAGCAAAAAACACGGGACCTCATATATGTTAAATAGGCATTAAGCCAATGCGGCTCTGAAGACATATTTCTGTTAATGTATATAATGCAACACCAGAAATTTCCTAAAATGAAAATAAAACAATGAAATACAATTAAAAATAAATATACATGAACAAAGTGCAGACCTCAACATAGCTTCATATATGTCAAAAAACGTGTAACAAATATTACTTTGTTACTTACGTCATAATTATTATAACAAAAATAGCTCCAAGCTTTCATACACTACTAACGCATACTTTATAAACATTTAAATACATTTCAACTGGATTGTAAGTGCAACTAATACTACTATACATTTTATTTTTATATAGCATTAGTCCTCCCTACGAGTAAGGATTGCACACCCCCTTTACAACCATTTAAAATGCAATGCAACTAAGAATAAATAATTAGAGAGGGTATATCTCTATCCCTAACCAAATTTATATTTTAATGAAATCAAAGGTACAACAACGAAACTGATAGTAATTTTCTCCTTGTTTATTCCACCCTAAGAAAGGAAATTGAATATAGTATACTTTTCATATAAATATATACAAAACTCGAAACACGTGCATGAAACCCTTTCCAAGAGAAGAGAACAATCCTGAGTGCATAATGAAAGCTATATACTCTCAGCTTCTTCATTAGCAAACCACAACAAAGTTAAATATCAATTCAGGTTCTTGTAAATCAAGATCAATATATCTGGGAAATAAACATAACAAGAGTATGACAATAGCACAGAGCCCATCTCAATAGCCTTTGTTTATCTCCTAACTAACTCGTTAATACGGCTATCACTCTTTTTTTATCTAGATATAGAGAGTTGGAGTGAAGCAATCTTAAGTATAAAGGGGGTGGGGGAATTTTAAATGCTCTACATTCGCTGAAATAGGTATTACAAGCAAATACACGTGAATACTCATCGGTATAATATACTTTTTAAGAAGCATTCAAATAGATCGGAAAATTCATAAATAAATTAAGGAAAAAATATAAACAATATCGCTTATATATGGTGTCATTTAATTCTTTCAAGATATATAAAGTGAAATACGATCAAGCAGAAGAGATTTAATATTCTCCAAAAGAAACTCCATGGAAAAATTTATGGTCCAAATTCTCTACTTCTTTGGAGAACTGATATTTAAATAACTTAAAGGTTATGCTTCCTCAAGGCTTCAAGATTGAACCAAAGATTTTTACATGTTCATCAAAAGTCCTTCCGATTATGAATGATCATCTAAGTACACCAACACAGTGTTACCAATGACCTCTTTGACCTCTTATGATATTGCTATCGCTGTTTTTCTTTCTATGAAAATGTCTCCACTGGTATCAACGTAGGAGAATCTGGAGGTAAGATGCTGGAGTTTTCCACTTCTACATAGAAACAGCATGAACACTCATTGCTGGTACCCATTTGAAGTATCTTAATCAAACAATGAACTGCAATAATAAAATGTTCTTAGCATCAGATTTAGAACACATACAGATTACGTTTCGCTGTTTTTCTTTCTATGAAAATGTCTCCACTGGTATCAACGTAGGAGAATCTGGAGGTAAGATGCTGGAGTTTTCCACTTCTACATAGAAACAGCATGAACACTCATTGCTGGTACCCATTTGAAGTGTCTTAATCAAACAATGAACTGCAATAATAAAATGTTCTTAGCATCAGATTTAGAACACATACAGATTACGTTTCGGCAGAGAAAAGTATCTCTGCCCTCTGACAGAGTTCCTAAAGCAGGGAATTATGGGCAGTACACTGGATAAGGTCTCATACTTGAGTTTGCTTCCCTATTTGTAAGACAGTTTCCATACTAAAAATACAGAAATGGGGCAGATCATAATCAGTATGGCTTATGATAGTTACAGACAGAAAGTCATTTACCTTAAGAAGGAGGGGAATCAATGATATGTAGAACTTCCATCTTAAAAGTTGAGACGGCCAAATAAATGTCTATCCACTGTTAAGATTAAATGTAAATTTCAGAGCAGTTGAGGAGTGGATGAGTAAATTACCATATACACTCTTTACCTATGGAGCAGAAAAAACAGAGACTAAGCAAATATAAGTTATAGGGGCACTTGGGGTGTATATTATAAATTATATTCTTCAGAACCATTCTCTGTAACAGAGACCAACTACGGAAAAGTGAGACCTCAGCGAAACCTGAATAGTCCTCTTTCCATCTCCACACTTTGTGCCTTTGGTAATGAAATTGAGCATGTCATATTTCATTGTAAACACCTTAGTTGTAAAGTACTGAAACAATTCCATACTTCACCAGGTACTAAATCGCAAAATGTCTTTCAACCTCCTAAGCCATTAGCTTACTCAAGTAAGCTTGAACTACCACCCCCAGGAGTATCAAGCAAGCATCCAAAGACCAAGCTTTATCAAGGTGAAGTAGCCCCAGTTGTTACTTCTGCAAGACCCAAAATACCTAGGATGAAGCATGGATGTCAACAAATGCATCACCACCAACCACAGCGACAGCAGCAACATGTTTCAAAAGATATCTCGATTCAGCAGAGTGCAAGTACTACCTTTTAGCCTGCAGGAAACTTTCCAACACATGTTCCAGCTACTACTCCTAAAGCCTATTATGTCTCAACCCACCACTCAGTCCATGCCAAGTACGGATCAACAGAAACATCTTCAGCAAAACTTACCCCAGTCTGAATCAGTGAGTGAATTCTCTTCCCCTGCTGCATCAATAGCTTCCATTTCTCTCAAAACACCCCAATCAACCTTTGGCTTTTAAGCCAGCCCACAATTTCAAGCTTCTGACACAGTCCTTGGGAATGCCACTTCACAGCAGGTGTTGCCAACATGACCAAGTTGTCAGAATCTATCAGTGACACAGAAGCCACCATCATCACAACAGCCCAAATCATTGCCATTTTCGAAGTCCAATACATCAAAGGAACCAAGAACATCAATGCAGGCACCCTTTTCAGTGTTCCCACCTAATAAGACCACTTTTTCCAGCAAAGCCTGCAGCAGTCTTAAGTGGGAGGGATTATGCCCCAACTCACACCTACTCTGTGATATGAACACACAAGGATTATTTTACCTTAAGTCGGGGAGAAGAGATAAAATGCCCAACTCAAGGTGGCTGGGTGATTAGTAAACACTAATGAACCTCAAACCTCAGCCAATGAAGTCCTATATGATCATATACGTCATAACAAATTACCTGCCAAAGTTAATTAACTTTCAGCACATGCAGAGAGACCATTAGGCCACTTCAGTCTCAGCAGCTCTATAAAGTAGGTCAGTCTCATCAGATCCTGAAAGCACTTCAGTTTCAGCTGCTCTACATGGTGCTTCTAGCTCACTCTCATTCTCTCAAAAGGACAGTCATATCTCAAGAATCTATCGGCTCTTTACAATTCAGATAATCAGTGATATAAACAAGTGTCCTGTTTTAAAATATTATTTCCAACAAGTTTCAAACACTTACAAGTGTTTACGATTTATCTTTATAATTTTTTGTGTACGTGTTAAAATTCTAAATCTTGTATATAATGCATACTATTCATATGTTTGTCATTTTGCTATTCTATTAATGCTTATTAAAAACATGTTATTTTATAATAATTAATTTATTGACAGAGTTTAGTATTTGATTTTTGCTTAGTGATTGTGACTATTTCAGCCAAATACATATATTTTTGTAACTTCGACATTTTCATAATATCTGAGATAATAAAAATATATGTATATACTGCAAAAAAATATATAAATATAAATCGCAAAACGAATCTTATTTTAGGGAAGATTAAACTGATGCATCCCTACACCTTTTAACCGACACTTACGAAACACACACTGAATATGGATTTGAGGGAACCTTTCTTTCCCTTCAGTAATTAAATATCAACCTATCTAAATATATAAAAGAATGGATCTATAAATAGTTAAAGAACACAATAAAAGAAATATAAATTTGAACCCGAACTTTATCTTTTCTTCAAAAAACGAATGGAAAGAGGAAAAATCATTAATATTAAAGAAAAATAAGCAAGACGAAAACTGTGAGGTACAGTGAAAAGTGACACCAAATTTTTGTCAATTCCTCATAAATAAATTTGAAATAAAATTGGGAAATACACATACAGTAATATGGAATATAAGGAGGACATGGTATGCATCGAAAGGAAAAAAAAATATAGTCAGCTGCCAGGTCTCTCGAATTTTCAATCTCTCTCTCTCTCTCTCTCTCTCTCTCTCTCTCCTCTCTCTCTCTCTCTCTCTCTCTCTCTCTCTCTCTCTCTCTCAACACATTTTTTTTGTATATTAATTTGTCGATAAGGGAAAATATAGTCTCTCTCACTCCCCAAGTAAATATTTATATAACCTTTGGGAAAATTTCTCTCTCTCTCTCTCTCTCTCTCTCTAGCCTGCTGGCTAGTACAGTGGTAACGCGCTGGCTTCGCATTCACGAGGTCGAAAGATCGGTCCCCGTCCAAGACCGAGAGTTTAAGCTGTTTACTGGCAGGAACTGCTGTGGGTGGACATCACAGTGGGGGGTTGGGGCTTGTCCTGGCTGACGAATACCCATTGTAAAATGGAAATAAAGTTTATTATTATTATTACACTCTCTCTCTCTCTCTCTCCATTCTAGTTTATGAAAGACAGGTCCAAAAGAAATTCGTTTAATGCAAAATCATTTCAAACAAATAACAGCCTTTTCTAGATCTGCCCAATAATGGCCTGTAATAGCAAAATAATGAGGTAGAGGAAAACGATCAAAAATGGAGAGGGAAATGTCACTAAAGTTTTGTATATTTAAGATCATTAATGAAGGAAAATATATATGCATCCATGTGTGCTTTTTATCGTCTGTAGATCAAATTACTTTCTAAATGCGAACTCAGCTGAAGCATAAAATACATATATACATTCCCTTTCTTTATCATTTGAAAAATAATATACTGTATTTACCAAAATCATTTGATTACCAAAATTGTACTCATTCATCATGCTGGGTTGCTAAATGATATTCTCATTGTTATAGTTATTTACAAAGCATCTACCAGTGCGACTAGTAACACCAGTAGTCTTCCCTACTAGAAGCGGAGTGATGAAAACCGTGACCTCCGAGAGAGATGGCCTGGTTACTTCGGTCGTGATATCACACCACATGGTTCCGCTTTACCGCCCGCTCCCCATACATAGCAGATACAGTACTTTTTCAATTCTTGCTCTTGCAGTATCTTGTTGAGCTGAATCCCTGTCAGCATCACTGTATATTATTAGTGATTGTTCAAGTAGTCCATTACAATATGTAATTACTGATTTTGAGAAGCAAATCATGTAATGTACATAAATGCAAGTAAATTATATTAGACCTGTTTTTTGTGAGCTGTTATTATGTTTTATTAAAGATAGCATGCATGTAAAAATGTATAACACAGAATCCTCCTGAGAAAACATTGGTTTATTAATATATTATGATTTAAAACTTACGTTTCTAGGATCAACTGAAGAATCTCCCCCCAGAGTGCCCAACTGAAGAACCCCCTCCAACTAAGATCAACTGAAGAATCTCCCCCTAGAGTGCCCGGCTTAACAATTTAAGATTAGCTAGAGATGGGGAGTCTTGTGATATGTCAGATGGGAAGGGCTGAAGGGATGTGTTAGGTTAGGTTGGGTTAGGCTAGGTTTGTTTAGGTTAGGTTAGGTCTGTCTTTATCTACCTTGGAATATATGGATGAATGGATGGATGGATGGATGAATTTCATTTACAAAATAAAGACCTATCCTAACCTAACATAGCCTAACCTAACCTAATCTAATCAAACCTAAACAGACACAGAAAAACAGACAGACAGTACTGAAGAATCTCCCCCCTAACTCAGATCAGCTGAAGAATCTCCCCCCTGGGTGGGTTTGCGGGAGAATTTTTCAATTGATCCCTTTTCTTTTTACAGCAGTTTAATTAACTGTTACCAGGATGCAGTCATCATGAAATCCTGATTTCTCAGCAGTAGCCTAAATAATGTCACAGATGTCTTCAGTACTTTGAGCCTTCTAAAATTCCCCTTACTTGGATTTTAAAAAGGCAGCGCTTACTAGGTAGCAAATAAAAAGAACTGCTGAGTATCCAAGGATGAAATATACTAATTTGTTGAACAGAAAATATATATAGCCTTTTCTAAATATTCAAAATATAAAATTAAAGCGGTATAAAGTAATGTCATGAACCATAGACATATTCCTGTTTGGGTCATTTTAAGCAAAAACTATTCTATTGACATACATGCTTTTTACAAAAGTTATAGTTATAGCCTAATTTTCCAGCTATAGCCTAGTTATTTTTATCTGTACATTACAGTAATTAACAGTTCACTAACAGCTTACTTTACAAACCCACCAGACACATGTTCGTCCAAAAGCTCAGTTATGGGGGAACCCAATGCATAATTTGTACAAATAAAACTGTACAGGTCATCAAGTTGGTAACAGTGCATGTGCAAGACAGGTTGGCGAGATGACCACCTCCCTCCCAACATAACTCAAATGCAACTCTACATACACTTTCAAATTTTAAACCTCGTTTACTGCAGAACTACTGCAAAAAAAATGTTTATGGAGTAATATTTACTTAGAAACACCAAAACAGTCATCTCCTGGCGTATCTGTTATAACTCGCGGGACACCCTGTATATAGGTACGTCACCGGCACCTTCTCTACTGAATTATATGTGAATTAATTTGTTATATTTAATTATTGTCAGGTGGTTCTTTATATTTCTAAAAATAAGAGCAGCTTTTCTACTAAGTTAAATGTTGAAAGTTCTTTGTTATATCACCGTGCCTTATTCTTACGGTTTACCTATTCTTTTCTTTTATGACACTGGCCACAGGAAAAAGACAAAACTGCCCACTTCTTTGGTGTTGTGTTTTAATATGTACCGATATGTCTGTTTAACTATTTATATTTTTTATTCGTAGTATTGGGTTAATCTAGCTCTTTTCTCTTCCTAATGCTAATTTCCTTTTAGTCGCACCAGACAACTAACTGAGAAATCCCTGGTAAGGACGGAAGAATATTAAATTCAGGTATACTGTGTACGTAGTAGAGGGGGAGGAAGGCTACCACTGCGTTCCCGACATGTAAAATTTATGATGATGATAATATTGTTGCAAAACGAATTTTCACAGATATATATATATATATATATATATATATATATATATATATATATATATATATATATATATATATATATATATATATATATATATATATATATATATATATATATATATATATATATATATATATATATATATATATAGATAGATAGATAGATAGATAGATAGATAGATAGATAGATAGAGAGAAAGAGAGAGATAGATAGATAGATAGATGGACGGATAGATGAAGAGAGAGAGAGAGAGAGAGAGAGAGAGAGAGAGAGAGAGGAGAGAGAGAGAGAACCACTCGCCATGAAGCCGCTTAAATGTCTACTGGGAGTTAACTAATGGACAGCATATATAAAATGTAGTCATCGTGGCTCAAGCGGTAGCGTCCGCGACTCTGAGGCGTCAGGTCGAGGTTCGCGCCCCGTCACGGTCTGAGATTAGCAAGGGCATGCACTTAGGGAAACGATTACATCTGCCAAAACAAGTCCTTCGCAAGAATGCAACCCTCCTAGCCCTTGGTTGAATAGGGAGTCCGTGACATAAACCCAAACAGCATATATAAAATGGCTTTTGTGAGCATCTGAATGGACATTTAAGTTCTTTTCCCAGATTCGACTGCAGTCATTTTAATTATTATTTAATTATTTAATTTCATTTATTTACTTACCTACACGTGAATATGTTTGTATATCTACTCAAATAAATAACACCAGCAGCTTCTCTTTATGTTACTATAACTCCAAAGAAAAATGAAAAAGTACAAATACTTATTTTGATGTAGATATTTGAAGCTTAATATGTTTTTGTACATAAGTATGTGTTTTCCAGTATTAAAAGTTGTACATGTAGCGACAATAATTTACATTTAGATAAAAGGATCTCTCTCTCTCTCTCTCTCTCTCTCTCTCTCTCTCTCTCTCTCTCTCTCTCTCTCTCTCTCTCTCAGTGATACTTTCTTGTTTCTGCCAATTTCTGCGGATTCACGGTGTGCTGAACTTACTGCATACTATTGTCAAACAGTTGAAATGTCTTAGATGAATTCCTAGAGTCAGTTAGATGGAACATTTTCCACGATGTCTTACCAGATCCAAAAAGAGCATAGCAGGGTTGTCACAGCTGCTACAAAAGAACCTTGAAAGCAAGTAATTGCGTTCTCTCGACCTTTTTTATCAGAGAGAGTGGGCTGCTTACCACAAGACTCTTTTACTCGCCTCTTATGCAATACAAGGAATAGGAGTGGGAAATACTTTCTCCTCTCTCATAAGGCATATACCTTACAGTCGGCTCTTACGACGTAGGTATACAACTACTGATACTACTAGTACTGTTACTACTACTAATACTACTACTACTACTATTTTAAATAATAATAATAATAATAATAATAATAATAATAATAATAATAATAATAATAATAATAATAATAATAATAATAATAATAATAATAATAATAATAATAATAATAATAATAATAATAATAATAATAATAATAATAAAGGGCAAATTTTAATACTGAACTCTTTTTAGCAATGTCCCTGAAGTTGATTTATAGCATTATCATAATGTCGCATTATATTATTATCATAATACAGACTAACGACGAAGTCAAATGTCATCAATATTTCTAAATATTCACAATACTATCTGGGATACTTAATTATAACTTCTATCCAAAAAAATAATGATATAAGACAAAGCCATCTACCACTTGATGCAGGACCCACACACACACAGACACACAGACAGACAGACAGACAGACAGACAGACACACACACACACCCACCCACACACACACACACACACACACACACACACACACACACACACACACTTCAACTTTTTGTCAGTGAGGCAACATGTCTTCAGAGAAGGAAGATCAACAGTAACAAACTTATTAGAATTTTATGATGAGGTAAACCAAATCTTACAGGAAAGAGAGGGCTGGGCAGATTGCATATTCCTAGACTTCCAGAAAGCGTTTGACACTGTTCCACATGGGAGACTTATTAGGAAGCTGCAATCAATGGCTAGAATAGGTGGAAATGTCTTGGAATGGATAAAAACTTACTTAGAAGGAAGGGAACAGAGGGTTAGAGTAAGACACTCAGTGTCTGAATGGAGAAGAGTTAGTAGTGGAGTTCCACAGGGTTCAGTTTTAGGGCCACTTTTGTTCCTTGTATATGTAAATGACCTACCAGAGTCTGTAAATTCATTCATGAATATGTTTGCAGATGATGCAAAGATTGTGAAGAAAGTAAAAAACGAGAACAATGGTAGAGAACTTCAGGAGGATCTAAATAATCTGCATGAGTGGTCAGAAAAGTGGCTAATGAAATTCAATACCTCAAAATGTAAGGTAATGAGAATGGGTACAAGTGCAAGAAGGCCCAAGCTTGACTACTCGGTGGCTGGAGTACAACTTCAAGAGACAGAAAATGAGAGAGATCTAGGAGTAAACATACTGGCAGATTTGTCTCCAGAAATACATATAAATGGCGTAGTAAGGGCAGCATATGCATTCTTATCAAATGTAAGGGTAGCCTTCAGGCACATGGACAAGGAAATGTTCAGAAATATTTATGTAACCTATGTGAGGCCAAAACTCGAATATGCAGCCCCCTTTTGGAATCCGCACTTGAAAAAGCACATAGCTAAGCTTGAAAAAGTTCAAAGACATGCCACGAAACTGGTGCCAGAAATACGCAATCTCGGTTATGATGAGAGGCTGAGGGAATTAGACTTGCCATCACTCGAAGCTAGAAGAGTAAGGGGGTATATGGTGACAGTCTTTAAATTCCTTCATGGTTATGATAGAGTGGATAGGGATCGATATTTCGATATGGCTGGCTCTAGAACTAGAGGTCATAGTTTGAAGCTTCGTAAGAAAACTTGTTTGCAGGATGTAAGGAAATACTTTTTCAGTGTAAGAGTAGTTGATAATTGGAATTCGCTAAGCGAGGAGGTAGTTAATGCTATCTCAATCCATAGTTTTAAGGACAGGTATGATAAGTATCACTAAGTCTAAAAATGGAACCGATCAGGAGACGGGAAGATACGAGCTTTGGGTTCTTTCCCGTAAACACAATTAGGTAATCACACACACACACACACACACACATATATATATATATATATATATATATATATATATATATATATATATATATATATATATATATATATATATATATATATATATATATATATATATATATATATATATATATATATATATATATATATATATATCATTTTTTTTTCAAATAAACGCAGTAACATATGTAAAAACTTGAATCATATTTTACCCCTGATCTGGAATTCTAACCTTGGACACATTTTACAGTGTCAAGGCATTACCAGCTACACCACAAAAAGTTTAAGAAAGAAGCCAACCTCAAATCTACTGACTTGCTAGGAATGAATGCCTTTTTATTCATAGTACAGCTTCTCCCAACCTCACTCATGGCTTTGTTTTCGCATTTAATTCAAACTCCAATCTATATAGGTATCAATAATAATCAAATAAACACATTAGCAAAGTATGAAGACATGAATCATATTTACCCCAGACCGGGACTCGAACCTAGGACACATAATTACTGTGTCAAGGCGCTGCCAACTACACCACAGAAGTTCTCAGAAAGAAGCCATCGTCAATCCTTTACTGCTTTGCTAGGAATAAACAAATTATTTCTGAATGCCTTTTGCTCGTATTACAGATTCTCCCAACCTCACTCGTGGCTTCGTTTTTTGCATTTAATTCAAATTCCAATCTACATAGGCATTAATAATAAACAAATAAACACATTAACATATACGAAAACATGATTCATATATTACTCCTATGTGTCCTAGGTTCGAGTCCCGGTTAGGGGTAAAATATGATTCATATTTTCACATATGCTATTGTGTTTACTTGATTATTATTGATGCCTATATAGACTGGAATTTGAATGAGATGCAAAAACGAAGCCACCTCAAAAGCACATCTAAGTATCCACTTGATAATGTAGTAATAGTTATGACTTCTGAAGGTGCAAATGTTGGAAACTGCAAATATGGCTTCTTTGTGGAAAAAAAAATCTATGAAAGCGAGTTCTATACTAGGGGCCTTGACATACTTTAATGTATAACCAACGAGTTTGCTTTAAATGCAATCTTCGTAGGAATGGAATAAAACTGTCTATACAAGTCTTAGCACTTTTGCATATATAAAAATCTATCTCTCCATATGGGTCTGGAATCTAACCCCCAGTCTCTAATATTAAATAAAGGCAAAGGCTCTAACACCAGCTTTCCTTTTCCATCCTACAAGGAAATAATATGGCTTGCTTAAGTACTGCCCTAGGATAATAATCTACGTATTATGTGTCAATATTATCCCAGTTGTTGGGGTGGATACCGACAGAGTGCGGGTGGGGAATACAGGCTGCACACCTATCCTAGCGCTCCACATGGTCTCGATCGCGGATGTGTGGTCCCCACACATTGCACTAGCATGCCATGCAATCTCTATTTTGATATCTATTCACATGTTCGAATGTGCATATTTGTGTGTGTGGGAGCTTGCATGGGTGTGTGCCACATATTTAAATATTGCATATATATTCATATATACATACATATGGCGAGACAAAATAATAATATAAATTATTCACGAAAATTACTTGTCACATATTCTGCAAATTGCTCAGGAAATAACATCAAGTTCCTGATTGCATAATTGTTACATGTTAGTATCAATCATAATTGTCATGAAGGAATATTTATTTGTCACTAAAGAGTCATTTAACATAATAATAACTAAAATTAATTCATTTCTTGAGAGCATAATTTATATGCAATAACAAACAGAACTACATTAAACGAAGGCAGAACATTTTCGTTTTCATGACAATAAATAAGGAAACAGTATTAACACCACACGTTAAACAAATACTTCATGCTCACTGGGATTTAATAGATTACATGAAACAATATTTAAAGAGAGAGAGAGAGAGAGAGAGAGAGAGAGAGAGAGAGAGAGAGAGAGAGAGAGAGAGAGAGAGAGAGAGAGAGAGAGAGACTTCTCTTCCTTGTTTAATTACTCTTTTGAGAGCAGCATATGTGCCCTAATTGAATTTCGACCTTGATATCCTATTTTACTACATAACTATACACGCCGTGTTACAGTCACTGAACCTTTTGAGTAGACAGGAGCTATAAAAAAGCCTCTTGGATGCCATCTTCCAAGCGGTTATAGCAAGCATAATATCTACAAAAAGTCCCTCAGAGGAGATAAAGTGAGACCTCCTAGATGGAAGTAAGGAACTATAGCCATAAACTAGTGAAGAAGACATTCGGATAGTTTTTTATCATATATACAACAGCTAAAAGGCTTCAGCAAAATAAGAGTAATATTCTGAACACTATACAATGTAGATATCAAAGTTTCAGGCCAATCGCTTAATAGAGAATAAAGTAGGTAGCTGTTATACCCACCATGCTACCTAGGGTCTCATCATATTTATGCTTCACAGCTACACAGCTTAGAAATCTTCTGCAACATTTACATTATTGTAGACGCAATAATCAACAAATAAATTAATTTTAAGTAAAAATTGGTATTTAAGAATTTTTAGGACATCACTGAATATGCATGTTGCATGCACAGCTAAGCCATCTGGAATATCAAATTCTAAATCGTCAAAATATTAATAAAGTTAAGAATATAATACAGAAAAGTGAAAAATACCACCATTGAGAATATCCAAATGAAAAAAGAACCTAAATAAAAAACTAGTAAAACAAACAAACAAACAAACAAACAAACATTTATTTCCATTTTGTACAATGGTTATTCAACATTAATAGTAACTTATAAGTAGACATGTAATTAAACTAATAAATAAGAGGGTTAGACATATAGTTAAATTAAATGTAGCTTTCATAAAAAATAATAATGCTGTAATAAAAATGTTAACAATAATGTTAATAATAAAGTAGTAAGTATGCCACTAGATACAGGATTGTTATTATTGGCATCATTTCCATATTTGTTTCCTTACAATGAGAATAATTAGTTCTCAATGAGCAGCAACTATTTGTCCAAAAGAAAACTATATAATTTGCCTTTGAAAGCTGTGAAGGAGGATGCATTTTTAAGATGCTCTGGAATATTATTCCAGAGTGTTGGCCATTTGATAGTGATCATCTTTGAGCCTGCTTCTGTGTTTGTTCTGTGAATAAAGAGCTCACTGCTCTGTCTTGTGTTGGTTCCCCTTATATCCCTGACTGTTTTTAAATCAAATAGCCAGCTAGGATAACGATGGTCCAAAATTTTGAATACAAAAACATAAATAGCATAAGCGACCTTATTTTCTGCCCGCAGCCACCCAAGTTTATTGAGAGCTGGTGTGATGTGGTCATATTTTCTTATTCCTCCCAGGGCAACTCGAGCTGCAAAATTAATAAGCTTCTGTATTCTGTTTATCTGAGTCTTAGTGGTAGCTCCCCAAACAGTTGTGCAGTAATTAATGTGACTTAGGGCTAGAGATTCAACAACAGTTATTCGAGTGGTAGTCTCAAAATTGTCTTTTATACGTGATAAGTACATTAATGTTCCTGTAACCTTTTTGCATACTTTATCTATGTGGGAATCAAACAACATGTGGTTATCAAAGTGAATTCCTAGGTTTTTGACTGTTTTGCTAGGTGTGATAATATTGTCGCAAAAATTAATTGTTGTGTTTTCTGGAATTTGTGCTATGTGGAACCTTGAACCAATTAATATGCACTGTGTTTTACTTTCGTTAATTAACAGCCCAATTTCTTGGAAATTGGTTTTAATTTTTGACAGAGTGTTTTCTGCTCTTAAAGTTAGCTCTGGGAGATTATTAATATCACCACTAAGGAGTAGTTGAGTGTCATCTGCATATTGTACAACTAGACCGTCAGAAATGAAAGAAGATAGATCATTTACGTAAATGGAGAAGAGGATAGGACAAAGTACTGATCGCTGTGGAACACCAAATGATAAATTTTTTGGCACAGAGATAATGTTGTTAAGACGTATGGACTGTTTACGATTAGATAGATACTCGCTAAACCAGCTTGGATCAATATTTAAGTTAATACATTTACTTAAAAGAATTTCATGGTTCACACTGTCGAAGGCTTTTGATAAGTCTAATAATATAAGCAAAAATATTTTTTTCATATCTATATTATTATATATACTATTCGTAACTTTAAGCAGTGCAGTTTCCGTCGAGAGTTTTGGTCTGAAACCATGTTGGCTAATCGTTAGTAGTCTATTTGATTCTAAATATGACACAAGTTGGCATGCAACAATTTTTTCTAATATTTTAGAGAAAATGGGTAGCAGGAAAATGGGACGATAGTTTGTCACATCTTCTCTGTCCCCCTTTTTATGCAGAGGTATTACATGTGATATTTTCCAAGAGTCAGGAAACTTTTTAGTAACAATGGAAGTGTTCATAATAGTTAGAATATAGGATGCAATCATGGGTAGAGCATCTTTGATGAACTGAAATGGTATACCATCTGAACCATAAGAGCCAGAGTTTCTTAGGCTCTTTATGGTTAGAATTAGGGTGGCACAATCGATAGGATTTATCTTGAAGTACTCTCTTGTGTTTTCATTGGAAGAATTGTCATTTAGGCAATTACTCATATTCAATGAGGTGATGTTTTCTTGAGTTTTTTCATATGTATTTTTGCCAACGTTAGCAAAATAGTTATTAAAGTTATCTGCTTTGTCTTTCAACTCCGTAATATTTTCATAACTTTCTGAGGTACTCTTTTCATTTGGTATCATGCTTCTTATCACTTTCCATGTTGCTGCTGTATCATGTCTAGAGTCATTAAATTGTTTATTGTAAAAGTCTTTTTTACTTACACTGATGAGAGATCTGACACGTTTCTTTTCTGTTTTATAACTTTCTCGGAGAGTCATATCATATCTATTCATTTTTAGCTCTTTTTGTATTTGATTTCTGATTTGCATTGCCTCTTTGATGTCATTAGTTAGCCAGGGGGCTGAGGGGAGGGTTATTTTTCTTGTTACAATGGGTGCACAACTATCCAAGCATTCAAGGAAGACTTTTGTTAAAATCTCAACCTACAAATCGACGTTATCTGTGTATTTAATTCTATTAAGTGCATTTGTGTTGTTGATTAATGTTTCACAAAAGATATCAGGGAAGTAATTTTTTAGACACCGGAATGTCTTGAGGAGAGGCTTCCTTTTCGGCTTGTTTATGTTTAGCATAGCAATGTTCAGCTCGTGGTTTGCAATTGGGCAGGGAACTACGTCCCAATAGGGTATACTTTCCAATTTATTTGTTATTATCAGATCTATAAGAGTCCTAGAATTAGGGGTTATGCGGGTCGGTTTTGTCACTATTTGTGTTAACTTCACAGTGTTGATCACCCTTTTCATTTTGTTATCTGCTGAGAGCAAGTCATCATTAAAATCACCAAGTATGTATATGGGTTTATGACGCACACAGATATTTCTGAATGTTTCTAGCAGATGATTGAATGAACTGGTAGGTGCTTTAGGGTGACGGTAAACACACCCTACAATGAAAGATGGAAGTTTCTGATACTGCACAGTGATCCATAAATCTTCGAGCTCCTCAGTTTTTTCTAAACCTGTGGTTATTTCTGATGCACTAAGATAATTTCTAACATAAATACAAACCCCACCCCCTCGGCCATGGTCATTGCGAAATATTTTAAACTCTGGGATATTCACATATCTATTTTCAGTTGTAGGAGGAAGCCAAGTTTCACTTACACAGAGGATGTCTATGTTGTAGTCTTTTGTTAGCATTATTATTTCCTCAAAATGAGCGAGCAGGGACTGAGCGTTCACATGTACTAATGTTACATTTTTACCATGTTTCATTGGGGTGGTATCCATAGTTATAGTTGTAGTTTCGACTGTGTGATTCTGCTGGGAATTCATCATTGTAGTGTGTTCTGGGGTTAGCCCATGGATCCTGGTGTCTGTACCTGCCGTTGGATGTGTAACGTTGGTTTGAGTACGTGCCGTGGTATGATCGGGCCTTCCCAAAGTTTGTATGCCTAGGTGAGTGTCTAGGGTTGTAAGAGCCATCACTCCAGGAGAAGTCTCTTGTGCGTGGACGGCGATAAGAGAGGTTTGTATCGTGTCTCTTTCTGTAGTCTCGCATATAGGGGATTGTTTCATTAGCTCTTTGCTGTTTATTTTGGTATGACTGCATGAGTGAACCAACTTTATTGATAATTACATCTATCTATATACAGTGGCCCCTTTCCCTCTAGTAAGCCGGATGGCCGAGCCAAGACCATGCATTCAAAAAGGAGCCAAGGCACACCTTAATCACTCCACTTAGCTCCTTGTGGAATGATTGAGATGAGTCTTAGCTCCTGCTGAATGCGTGTTCTTGTCTCGGCCAATCTCTTAAAATGGATAACGATTGTATATATAATTGTATTATTCTTATCCCTTCATTATCAATATTGACTACAGAGGATCATGGTAACATCGGAATATAAGCAAAAATAGTAAACTTTAAAATTGTGACCTTAGAGAAAATCTATATGACACTTAAATGAATGAATTATATAAGAATATAATTACAAAGAAATAAAATATAAGAATTTAAAGACAAAAAGCTGATCAACAGTGAATAAAAACTTATTAAAAATATTAACATACAGACAATAAATAAATTGGGAAGAGAGAAAAATTGAAAAGAATAGATGCGATTATAATTCCTTCCACCCAATTAAAAAAATCTAAATATGTGAAAATCATATCGAAAGTGAGGGAAATGAAAATAGATATCTGTAGGCAAGATCCACATAAAAAGAAAAAAAGTATTGATAGCAGAAAAAAAAAATGTTAGCGTAAAACTGTGATCAGTAGATGAAATCTCAACGTAAATTCTAAATAAACTTTTATGAAAAGCGTTGGGAGAGAGAGAGAGAGAGAGAGAGAGAGAGAGAGAGAGAGAGAGAGAGAGAGAGTAATAATAATAATAATAATAATAATAAGACTTTATTTCCAACGTACATTGGGTATTCAAATATGGGTGTACTATTAAAATTTACAAGTAAAATCTTCCTTTAAGAGTAACTTCTTAAGATTATATTTAAAAGTATACACTGAACCAGCATTTTTTAGTTCTCTGGGAAACTGATTATATAAATGAGGTCCACGAATGTTTATATCTCTTGAGCCAATATCAGTTTTAGACCTTCGTACTAATAAATCTTCCCCTTGACGGGTAGTTAACCCGGTAACTGAGCTTACTGTAGAAAAATTATACAAGCAATCAGGAAGATTGTTTCTTAGTATATTAAAAACAAAGGTACATATATCAAAAACATATTTATCTCTAATCTTTATCCATTCTAGATCTTTTAAAACAGGAGAGATGTGCTCGTATTTTCTTACATTGCCAACAGCCACTCGTGCTGCAAAGTTTTGTAACTTTTGTATTCTTTGTAATTGAGTCTTATTTGTACATCCCCAAACTTTGAGACAGTAATTAATTAAACTCATAGCTAAGGACTGGACAATTATTATACGAGTTGATGTTTCAAATGAGTCTTTTACCCTATTTAGTTATATTAGAGTACCCATTACTTTTTTATAAATTTCATCTATATGCATTTCAAAATTCATGTAACGGTCAAAATAGACACCTAGGTTCTTTACCGAGTTCATTGGCTTAATGATATTACCGTTAAAATTTATATGAAGATTGTCATCAACTTCTGATAATAATTGTCTGGATCTGATAAGAATAGATTGGGTTTTAGTTTCATTAAGTAACAGACCATTTTTTAGAAAGTAACGTTTAGCCATATACAAAATTTCTTCTGCTCTACGAATAATATTTTCTAAATCATTAATTTCTCCTTCAATTAAGATTTGAGTATCGTCAGCATATTGAATGACATAACAGTTAGGTAAATATTTTACTAGATCGTTTACATATATTAGAAAAAGTATAGGTCCTAGGATCGATCCCTGAGGGACCCCAAACAATACCTTCTTGCGACTTGAAACTACATCTTTTATTCTGACTGACTGGTAGCGGTTTTTTAAATAGTTCTCGAACCAGCTTGGGTCAATGTTCATTTTTTTGCATTTTTCTAATAAGATGGTATGGTGTACACTATCAAAAGCTTTAGAAAGATCGAGTAGTAGTAGCAATGATATTTTCTTATTATCTATATTTTTGTATATTTCGTCTGATATTTTCAATAAGGCAGTTTCAGTTGATAATTTTGGCCTGAAACCGTGTTGACTTTTTGCAATAAGTTTATTTTTTTTCAAGAAACTCACTTAACTGATTTGCAACAATCTTTTCAAGTATCTTTGATAAAATTGGTAGTAAAGAGATTGGTCTATAGTTAGAGACGTCGTCAGGATTTCCATTTTTAAAACCAGGAATTACATGGGGATTTTTCCATAAATCTGGGTAAATATTGGTAACTATGGAAGTATTGATTATTACCGTCAGATAATAAGCTATTACAAATAACGAATCTCTAATAAAACGAAAACAAATTCCATCTGATCCATATGCATTAGAGTCTTTCAGGTTTTTTATTACTAAGATTACTGTATTACAATCTACTGTAGTAGGGTTAAAGACATCATTACTTCTATTGAATGCACTATGTTCTTGAAGATTAACATTATTATTATTATTACTACCATCATCACTATTATCATTACCATTACTACCACCATCATTATTATTTACACCATTATCAACATTTCTATTATTATTACTACTACCATCATCATTATTATTACCACCATTACTATTATTGATTTCATTTATTATTTCTTTTTTTGTTTTTTCAAAGGTTTTTTCCCCACTTCAGCGAAAAAATTATTGAACTCTTCTGCTTTAGCACTTACATCTACCTCATCGGGTATAATTGATATGTTACTACTTTTATTACAGTTATTGGAAAGCATGGTTTTAGCAATTTTCCATGTATCAGAGATATTGCCTTTAGCGTTTTGAAATTCATTTTTGTAATACTGTTTCTTACTGTTACTTAATAATGATTTTACTTGTTTCTTATGCTCTGTAAACTTTTCTCTTAAAGGGATATTATCTCTTTGTAGTTTTACTTCATTTTGTAGTTTGTCTCTTTCTTTCATAATGTTTTTTATGTCATCTGTTATCCAAGGAGCGGGGGGACGAAATATTTCTCTTGTCACGAGTGGTGCACATCGATCTATACATGATGATAAGACACTGGTTAAAATATTAACTTGTATATTAATATTATCGGTATATAGAATTTCATTTAATTTATGTACTTCATTCATAAGTAAACTACAAAGTAATTCTTGTGAATAATTTCTTAAGCATCTGAATGTTTTAAAGATTGGTTGTCTCTTTGGTTTGCGAATATTTAGGGACGTTACAATTTCCTCGTGGTCTGCTATAGGGCTTGGCATTACATCACACTTAGTTATCATATGTTTGGAGTTTGTTATTACTAGATCGATTTGGGAAACTGAAGTGGGAGTGATTCTAGTTGGTTTATTTATAATATGTTCTAGATTTAAATTCTTAATAAGTCTACTCATTCCAATCTTTGGTCATTTCCTGTTTAATGAAGTTAGGCGATTTTTCAACGGCTTCTTTTAATCTTTCTTTCTGGCGCCTGCCCACCGTGGCTTCCACCAGCCCAAAAGGCTTTTCTCAGGTCTCAGAATTTCAGTGTCGAGATAAAAATGCTGCTAAGCTAGTCGACCAAACAAACAAACACACAAATATTTATATCCATTTTTTACAATGGCTATTCTGTTACAAACCTAAGAGTACACTTGTTAGGAGACACATAATTGAGCAAATATACACATACACTTACAGTGAACAGAAATATAACTTTCCTAGAAAATGAGGATTACCTTGACTTGACACATGTGTATGAAAATTATTAATTTACAATGAATAATCAGATAATTGAGAAAAAAAATTATACATCATAGTAATGGAATAACAACAACAGCTTCAATAATAATAATAATAATAATAATAATAATAATAATAATAATAATAATAATAATAATAATAATAATAATAATAATAATAAAAATAATAATAATAATAATAATAATAATAATAATAATAATAATAATAATAATAATAATAATAATAATAATAATAATTATAATAATAATAACAATAATACACAGTAAACAATAATGAAACAGTTTAGCAAAAAAAAAAAATACATACTCTTGCAAGTGAAAACTGGCATAATTATAGGATTATTTTCAATAGAATATTCAAATGTACAAACACTTATATGTATGCAATGAATAAGCTGGTAATTGAGTAAAGGGTAAACATACAGTATTCTTGATTATGATTAAAAAAAAAAAAAAATAATAATAATAATAATAATAATAATAATAATAATAATAATAATAATAATAATAATAATAATAATAATAATAGTGATAATAATAAAGTTTTAATAATAATAATAATAATAATAATAATAATAATAATAATAATAATGATAATAATAATAATAATAATAATAATAATAATAATAATAATAATAATAATAATAATAATAATAATAATAATAATAATAATAATAATAATAATAATAATAATAATACTGAAAATAATGATGTTAACAGTAATAATAATGATACCAATGTAGAAAGAAGTATGAAAGCAAACACCGTAATAATAGGTTACATACAGTATAGTTTTTTGGGTAAAAGTGACCATCACCACCCTATTTTTAACTCGTTACATCAAAAATAATTAGTTTTTTAACTTAAAGATAAATGTAGGCGATATCAGTTTACATATAGAATAGTTAGTATTAAGTGAAAGTGTAAAATAATCATTAAACTTTATTAGTGTGTGAGCAGTAACTATTTGACCTATAGAAAACTATATAGTTTGCCTATGAAAGCTGTGAAGGAGTATGAATTCTTAAGATGTTCTGGAATATTATTCCAAAGTGTTGGCCCTCTAATAGTGATCATTTTTGCCAACGTAGGCAAAATGGTTATTAAAGATTTCCGCTTTGTCTTTCAAGTCTGTAATATTTTCATGACCTTCTGGGGTAGTCTTTCCATTGGGTATCATGCTTCTTATCAATTTCCATGTTGCTGCTGTATCATGTTTAGAGTCATTAAATTGATATTTGTAAAAGTTTTTTTTACCTTTATCAATGAGGGATCTGATATTATTCTTTTCTTCTTTATAATGGTCATGGAGTTTGGCTTGGAAAGTGAAATATCAAGTTGGCTGAGTGTAAGTTTCCACTTCCACAAGATCTTTATTATGATTGTTAGCAGAGGGGAAAAGAAAACAAATGAGACTATCTTCTCTGAAGGACCATAACTTGAGATTTGTGTTTTTTAAGAATATTATTCCTTTCATCGAGGGATGAACCCCTAAGTTATTGCTTAAGCTCGGACAATATTACATATCTTGATGGTGTGCTTACTGAGCACGATGAACTGATAGGAATTACAAGAATTACAAGGGCCATCACACTCCTCATCTTCTTAACTGTAAGTGATTTGGAGATTGCAATAGCCAACATGAATACATCAGTAGGTAGTTTCCTAATTTCTTCCAGCAAAGTATTGTAAATGCAAAAAACTTATTAATTCACAATATTAACAAACATCCTCTACACCTCAACATATTTGTCTAAAATCATGATTATACAATAGATAATCTGACTATCAATATACATGGCCCCATTCGCCCTTGTAAGGGGGGTGACTGAGCCAAGAAACATGCATTCACCACAATCCAACATAAATAATCCTTTTAGCTCCTTGGAGATAAATGGTTGTCACATTTCCCCCCTAACAACCTGCTTGGGTCATCCATAAGGTAGGCGGGCAAGAATATTCTACAGTGGAGCCAGACAGTCGCAGCTGGTTCATCCCCACCGCTTCATCACATGGCAACTCCCCTTGCACCTGTCCATCATAGTTCAATGTGCTAGTAGGTGCAATAAATCTCATTGGCCCTCGCTATCCATACACAAGCTTCCTCCACTCATTCCTATCTGTTGTACGCTCTCTTCCCTGTTTCACTTACATTCCACCTGCATCCAATGCCCTTTTCACACCATCCATCCATTCAATTTTAGGTCTTCCTCTTGGCCCTACCCAAGCCACTCCTGCTCTCCACATTCTGTCCACTAGTCATTCATCCCTCATTCATTCCATTTGTTCAAACCAACTAAATACTCTCTGATTTATCCTATCCAATAGCTTCCTTCCTACACCCATTAACTGCCTGAATCCTCATTTCTTGCTCTATCTATTCTACATACACCATCATACTTCTCACACACATTATCTCCATTCCTTTCATCCTCTCTTGCATTCTAATAGTTTGCTCCATACAATGCTGTCGGTACAATCACAATTTCATAAATCCTTCTCTTTGTAATAATTCCTAAATATTTACTTCTCAGGACACATTTCAAGCCACCTCTGCATTTACTAGCTTCCTTCACTTTATGACTTACCTCCACATACATTCATCCATTTCTTGCTACGTGAGACCCCAGATACTTAAACTCTCAACTTCTTCAAGCAACTCACCATTGACATCTACATTCACTTTGCCAATATTAACACTCCAATCTCATGACTTTACTTTTACCAATATTTACCTGCACCTTCCTTCTTTCACACACCCTAACACACTCCGTCACCAAAAGACTCAGTTTATTCTCAACATCAACCACCAGTGCTGTGTCATCCACGAATAGCAATCGATTCAATTGCCATAAGCTTCTATACTCGCCCACTAATTCTAAGCCAAAGTTGTCTAATACTCATTCATTCACATCCCTTATCACTTCATCCATACACACATTACACAAACATGGCGACTTTACACAACCTTGATGTAGCCCTACATTCACATCAAGTCAATCATGATGCCTCTCTATCATCTTCCTTATATGGAAGTTCCTTGAAATATTAAGCCCATCTCTCTCTCACCTTTATATCGTCTACAAACAATTACCCATCTTCTCCCTTCACCCTCTCCTCCCTGCCAGACTCACCTTTCTGCAGTCATTTCCCTTCCTTCCAAAACATCTTTTCATACCTTTCTAACCTCTCAGACATTTATCTGCCTCACCTCATATCCACTTCTCTCTTTCTCTCCCTCACCACGTGCTTCACTAACCTCCCCTTTGCACTATGCTTTTCATATGGTTCTTCAATATCTATCTGCAATCATACCTCAAATGCCTGCTTCTTTTCAGCCATTACTGTACTCATATCCTCATTCTGCCATTCACTACTTTTCCTTTTACTTCCACCTGTTAGTCTCCTTCAGGACAATGACTCTGCACATTTCATAACTACCTGAATGAAACAGCTCCATTCTTCTTCCACTCCCTCCTCCACTTCTTCTTCTTCTTCTTTCTTAGTAGTAGTAGTGGCAGGATGTTGTACATTTAGCTCTCGATAATTCTGCTTTTATCTAGTGACGCAGTTCAAGTATACAGCTAAAAATTATGAAAGCATGATATAAATAATCATTAAGAGGGAGTAATTATTTCTACTCAAGTGCTAACAAAAACACAAAGATATATAGCAATAATTTCAATAAATCTTAGAAAACTTTGGGAGAGTCTCCTTGTGTATTGGCTTTTAACCACAATCTCGCTTAATCGACCTACAACAGGCCTTCTCGAGCAGTGCCCACAATGACCTGGCATTCTCCTCATACCATTATTCCTCTCCCAGTCACCCAACAATGGCCTAACCTCAGAAAAGTAACCTTTCTTACTTATCAAGTGTAGATGTCGATATTTTCCCCAACATATTCACTTCATCACTTGATACAATTTTCCTATATGCTTGTTATGACATCAAAAGAGAATTGGAGAGAATTAGATAAAACACCTCAGTTAAAGCAAGGCAGTTATTGCTCTCACAGGCAGTGGAACTCTTTCCACAATGCAAGGGGAAAAAAGTTTTATTAAGAGGCAGGTAAAGAATTAAATAATTTTAAATATAATTACTACGAGCCAAAGTGTCATGAATAACTTTGAAAGTGGAGAACTTTAAAAACTCTCAAAGTTAAAACGTCGAGTGAAAAACCAGTGGAGTATGATAACACACTCAAACCCGCAGACCTACATTGAATGATTGATAATCTTGCAAATAGGGTGACAACTCTGGAAACAAGTGCTGAAGAAGTGAAAGTCTTGCACCAAAAGGATAAAATGCCGGAAGCAAACATTGCCCTACTTAAAAAGGATAATTCTAGGTTGGTGTAGGTAATGTAAAGATATTCATTTGAAAATTCAGTGCTTACAGCTAACATTAACAATGCATCCTCTACCATCACTTCCTGCATCACCCACTAGATATTTTGTCTTAACTCAGAATTTTTTAAGTGTTCTGAAAGACGAGCGTGACAGTTGTAATTAAAATGAGGAAGATCCGGATAAAAGTGATAAGCAACACGACAACCTGATCACCAGTGCCACTGAGAGGAAAGAACAATAATAGCATCCTTCACAACAACTCGTAGTAAAACAACATAAGTCA
Source organism: Halocaridina rubra (assembly GCA_037179515.1). Classification (NCBI taxonomy): domain Eukaryota; kingdom Metazoa; phylum Arthropoda; class Malacostraca; order Decapoda; family Atyidae; genus Halocaridina; species Halocaridina rubra. The sequence continues at coordinate 34,433 of JAXCGZ010002680.1, forward strand.
GTAATCCAAACAGTCCTCAAAGTCCTCCCCCCACATTTACCATTACATAGGAATGCAACTTCTCTGTATTTTTCTTCTTGCATAGTCAAGGTATTTTGCTCTGACTCTGCCACCCCCCTTAGAAGGGGGAAGATAGTTATTGTATATAGATATTATTATTATTATTATTATTATTATTATTATTATTATTATTATTATTATTATTATTATTATTATTATTATTATTATTAATCATTGTATTTTGGTAATTTTCTATACATCTATTAATGCTAGGTAATTTTAATTTTCTAGGTAAGCTTTCTTTCTGCTCATTGTAAGTATATGTATCAATTTCTTGCTTCCTTGCTCATTGACGTTTCTGTTTATAAGCATATTCTCAGTTTTATAAAAGAATATCTAGTACAGGTATTATGGCATGAATCTCCCCAAAGAGCGAATCCTACTCAGTAAATCAAGTAAAAATAAGAATTTGGCCCTCATCGTATTTGCTAATTACCTAAATATCTGAGTATAACACTTTGCACTTCCTCATTTTTCTCATTTTGTAGTAGCTTTTTTTTAATATCTA